>WNWK01008151.1:0-57500 GCA_009830355.1 Cherax destructor
AAAGATGTATTCCCTAATAGTATCAGGAGTAGTCATACCTTGGTGCCCAGGAAGGAATCCTACGAAGCTGGTGGGGTTGGTGGGAGAGTCAGCCATGGTGGGTGATGTTATTGTTGTCGTCGGGGTCCGGGCGGGGGTGTGGGGGGTTGTTGATGCACCGGCTTTCTGTTGTGTAGACATGTTGTGTTTCAAAGTCCTTAGCGTTGGTTTCTTGGTACTGTTGTTGTTTCCTCTGCGATTTCCGCTCATAGTATCACTAGTGAAGCTATGGAGGAGGTTATATTTCCTTTAGATTGGGTTCCAGTATTCGAGTGAAGGAGCCTGCTGTGCTGACGATACGTTTCGTAGACAACAAAATACCCGTCAGCTTGCCCGTTCTGTGTACCATTAATCCTAGTGCTGAATGCCACATAATTCTGAGTAAATGTGTGTTCAGTGTGCATTCACTCGTGCGCACTTACATACAAACATCTCCATGAAGGTTAACGTGACTTGGGCGTCAGTATACACTTTCCATTGAAAGTCTTAGTATTATTACTTGTGTGTGGGAGATTCATGATGGCGCTTGTGCGTGTGTTATTGTCTGTCCTGAGTGATGTGATGGTGACGTGCATTGTTACTGCTGACTGACCTGAGTGTAATAGTCTTTGTCTCTGTATTCTCACCTTCCGCTCTCTCACTCTCTCTCTCTCTCTCTCTCTCTCTCTCTCTCTCTCTCTCTCTCTCTCTCTCTCTCTCTCTCTCTGTTGCATTTTCTCCACACATCTTTGCCTCTGTAATCATTTATGTTGATTTCTATTCTGTGTCTCTCTCTAGTTCCAGTCTGGCACTAGAGAGACGAGAGGTGCTAGTGCAAGAATACTAGTGTCAGCTGGAGTACTAGTTCCAGCTGGGGTACTAGTGCCAGCTGGGGTACTAGTGCCAGCTGGGGTACTAGTGCCAGCTGGGGTACTAGTGCCAGCTTGGGTACTAGTGCCAGCTGGGGTACTAATACCATAACTGTGGCGATCATGAAGGTGCTAGGAGACGGAGGTACTGACAATATGAAGTTGATAAATTCACAATGAGCTATTTGAAACTTTTATTTATACGACGTTTCGCCCTCGCAGTAGACATTTTTTTCAACTATTATTAGATTTGATAAAGCCTTCTGTGTAGGAGAAACATCGTTTAAAGTTTTCACTTGCTCTGTGTGCTGCGTTAAAAGCTGCGGAAGCTTTGTTTTAAGTCGGTATCGTCATGGATTTATAAAGACCACGTTTCAGTTCCCAGTACTATTTACATATTTTTTATGGCATGGGTGAGATTTTCTTCCCATAGATGAGTTGCAGTCGTCCCAGTGGGGAGTTTCAATCGTTCCAGTTATAACGTCTGTGTCCGCCTGGTGTTAGTTTCTTTAGTCTGGATTCATACGTTAGGTTGGTCTATAGGGAGAGATCTGACGACACACTCACTAGTTGAGTTTCTTGATGATTTCATAGACATTGCTTAGTTGGGGCCTTGATATCACAAGATCACTCTTGTTATCGTGGGGGCCTCACACCCACACACCCATACCCACATAAACCCATCTACATCCCCATCCCCCCTACACACACACAGAGATCCTAGGAATCCACGAAGCAACAAGCGAGTCAAAAATCTTTTGTTTACCTCCTAGCTGGGAATCCACGGATATGAGAAAGCTTGACTGTGTTCTCATAAGCGATTTTCACCGCAGGAGGATCGAATTACGGGGAATATTTTAGAATAACATACGAGTATCTCTGAGGAAAAAGTTACGTGTCAGACCCAACTTTGCAGATAGATTCCGTGTGTAAGCCATGAGCAGCGATATCGTGAGTCACACCAAGGTGCAGAAAAACCATCTCTGCCCAAAAACCGATCCTGGGGATGATAATTTATTATTTCACTGGTGGCGAGGCCCACACACGCCACGGATCTAATGTTATTGAATTGGCCGGCCTTTAAAAAGAACTTGACAGCCATATACATAAACAGAGGAGAATATGTACATGAAACTTGGTAATGTTTACACAGGGTACACATGCATGCCCTGGTTCACATGGGATTGACACTACGTACATGGGAGCACTCACACACACGCGCACACAAAAAAAAAAGAGGAGCGGAAGAAAAACAAGGAATAGAGGCTAAATCAGAGGCAAAAGAATGGTGAATAAATCAGGAGACAAAGGAATAGCGTGTAAATCAGAGGGAAAAAATGGAATCAATGCTTTAACAAAGGCAGAACCACAGAGAACAGTGACCCCAGAGCAGTCCAACACACAGAGAACAGAACCACAGGAAGCGAACACGACTCCCAGGAAGCAGACAGGACTCACAGGAAGCAGACCGAACAAATAGGAAGTCATGAAACAGCTTGGAACTTTACTATTTGTTCACAGTGGTTATTCTGCACCATGAAGTATATAGACTAAGGAGTGTGTACACCATGTAGCGCATACCTGGCTGGTGATCACAGGAGCAGCACCAGCAGCACCAGGCAGATCACAGGAGCAGCACCAGGCTGGATAAACAATAATCTCCAGTGGGTATTAACTTACGAGGATCAGACACGCAGAATCCCAAGAAATATCGACATAAAATAAATACGACGCACCTTGATCAATGCTCTTCGCAAAACTGAATACTTCTATGATATTATATATGAAACCGACACTTTAGCAATGGCCATCAATACCAAGTTAACTTGTAGAAAGTTTGACGAGATTTTAAGTAGATTTGACAAAACAAATCGAAGGTTTCAAGGGGTGTAATGGTGTTTATGGTGTGGGTTACCAGTGTGTGTTTGGACAGTCAGTCGAGGATATTAGTAAGCAAGATATTATTATCTCTTTGTATTTTGTATATCCGGTTGAGTGTGTGTGTACTCACATAATAATAATAATAATAATAATAATAATAATAATAATAATAATAATAATAATAATAATAATAATAATAATAATTAATAATAATAATAATAATAATAATAATAATAATAATATAATAATGTAAAGAGGATATTGAAAGTGAATATAGGAAAGAGTAAGGTGATGAGGATAACAAAAAAATTAGGTGATGAAAGATTGGATATCAGATTGGAGGGAGAGAGTATGGAGGAGGTGAATGTATTCAGATATTTAGGAGTGGACGTGTCAGCAGATGGGTCTATGAAGGATGAGGTGAATCATAGAATTGATGAGGGTAAAAGGGTAAGTGGTGCACTGAGGAGTCTGTGGAGACAAAGAACTTTGTCCATGGAAGTAAAGAGGGAAATGTATGAGAGTATAGTTATACCAACGCACTTATATGGGTGTGAAGCATGGGTGATGAATGTTGCAACAAGGAGAAGGCTGGAGGCAATTGAGATGTCATGTCTGAGATCAATGTGTGGTGTGAATATAATGCAGCGAATTCGTAGTGTGGAAATTAGGAGGAGGTGCAGGATTACCAAGACTATTATCCAGAGGGCTGAGGAGGGGTTGTTAAGGTGGTTTGGACATGTAGAGAGGATGGAACAAAGTAGAATGACTTCGAGAGTGTATAAATCTGTAGTGGAGGGAAGGCGGGGTAGGGGTCGGCCTAGGAAAGGTTGGAGGGAGGGGGTAAAAGAGGTTTTGTGTGCGAGGGGCTTGGACTTCCAGCAAGCATGTGTGAGCGTATTTGATAGGAGTGAATGGAGACAAATGGTTTTTAAGACTTGACGTGCTGTTGGAGTGGAAGCAAAGTAACATCTATGAAGGGATTCAGGGAAACTGGCAGGCCAGACTTGAGTTCTGGAGATGGGAAGTACAGTGTCTGCACTCTGAAGGAGGGATGTTAATGTTGCAGTTTTATCTGTTGTGTAAGCGCGCCTCTGGCAAGACAGTGATGGAGTGAATGATGATTATAGTTTTTCTTTTTCGGGCCACCCTACAGCTGACATCAATGACATACTACTATATAGAAAGCCCCTTGTTATGCTGAGCATTTCGGGCAAATTAGATCCTTATCCCAGGATGCGACCCACACCAGTCGACTATCACCCAGGTACCCATTTTACTGATGGGTGAACATAGACAACCGGTGTAAAGAAACACGCTCAGTGTTTCTACCCGCGCTGGGAATCGAACGCAGACCCTCGTCGTGTGAAGCGATAGCCTTAGCCACCAGGCCACGGGGCACCGTGGCCTAATTGTGATTGCAGGGGTCGATCCATAGCTCCTGGCCCCGCCTGTGTGTGTGTGTTTGTAATCCATTACAGGGATATTGTTTATTTTTTCAAGAATTGCATGTGTGTGTGTATGGTTCCTATATCTCCCCTCCTTCCTGCCTCCCTCCCTATACCTTCTCTCATTAGTTCTGTGTTAGGGGCTTCAGCTTACACACGATGTACCTGAGTTCGATTTTGGGCCGAATTGAAACGCCAGACATGTTTGCTTCCACCTCTAACCCTTGTTTTCCCAACAGCAGTTAGGTCCCTTGGCGTCAGCAGACTATTGTGGGTCTCATCCTGGGAAAGACAACCAAAGGATCCCATTAAGAATGAAGCTACGGTGATGGACCTTTGTGTCTGGTTATCTTAGGTCTCTAACAGTCAGGGTTAAAACCAAAATAAAAGCTTCGGCACCTCTTCCTCCATTCATCACTCCTTCTCTACCCTCCCTTTTCATCCCTCCACCTCCTCTTCCTTCCCTCCCAAAATCAATACTCCATGCATCCCCTTTATGTCCGAACAAATTAAATTTGTGACGCAGGGGGTTCAAAGAGATTTTTTTATTTGTTGATGTTAGTCACACTTATGATATATAACGTTTCCACACCTTTTTCTGCCATTTGGAGATAATGGTCATATTAGTCAGCACTTCACATCCTGTGGTTGTACAGCGTCTCAGGGACACTTTTCTTAGTATACAGCACCGAGAAGTTGATAAATGAAACTCATGTTGCTGAGGGACTGGCCACCTGTCAAGGTTGAGGGACTGACTACCTGTCAAGGTTGAGGGACTGGCCACCTGTTAAGGTTGAGGGACTGACTACCTGTCAAGGTTCTGGGACTGACCACCTGTTAAGGTTGAGGGACTGACTACCTGTCAAGGTTGAGGGACTGACTACCTGTCAAGGTTGAGGGACTGACTACCTGTCAAGGTTGAGGGACTGGCCACCTGTCAAGGTTGAGGGACTGGCTACCTGTCAAGGTTGAGGGACTGGCCACCTGTCAAGGTTGAGGGACTGGCCACCTGTCAAGGTTGAGGGACTGACTACCTGTCAAGGTTGAGGGACTGACTACCTGTCAAGGTTGAGGGACTGACTACCTGTCAAGGTTGAGGGACTGGCCACCTGTCAAGGTTGAGGGACTGACTACCTGTCAAGGTTGAGGGACTGACTACCTGTCAAGGCTGAGGGACTGACTACCTGTCAAGGTTGAGGGACTGACTACCTGTCAAGGTTGAGGGACTGGCCACCTGTCAAGGTTGAGGGACTGGCTACCTGTCAAGGTTGAGGGACTGGCCACCTGTCAAGGTTGAGGGACTGACTATCTGTCAAGGTTGAGGGACTGACTACCTGTCAAGGTTGAGGGACTGACTACCTGTCAAGGTTGAGGGACTGGCCACCTGTCAAGGTTGAGGGACTGACTACCTGTCAAGGTTGAGGGACTGGCCACCTGTCAAGGTTGAGGGACTGACTACCTGTCAAGGTTGAGGGACTGACTACCTGTCAAGGTTGAGGGACTGACTACCTGTCAAGGTTGAGGGACTGACTAGCTGTCAAGGCTGAGGGACTGACTACCTGTCAAGGCTGAAGGACTGACTACCTGTCAAGGCTGAAGGACTACCTGTCAAGGTTGAGGGACTCACTACCTGTCAAGGTTGAGGGACTCACTACCTGTCAAGGTTGAGGGACTCACTACCTGTCAAGGTTGAGGGACTCACTACCTGTCAAGGTTGAGGGACTCACTACCTGTCAAGGTTGAGGGACTGACTACCTGTCAATGAGTCTACCTGTCAGGCTAGGGACTGACTACCTGTCAGAGGCTTGCAGGGAGTGACCTACCTGTCAAGTGCAGTTGACTGACTACCTGTCAAGTTGAGGACTGACACCTGTCAAGGTTGAGGACTGACTACCTGTCAAGGTTGAGGGACTGACTACCTGTCAAGGTTGAGGGACTGACTACTGTCAGGTTGAGGGACTACTACCTGTCAAGGTTGAGGGACTGACTACCTGTCAGGTAGGATGCACCTGTCAAGGAGGACTGACTACCTGTCAAGGTAGGGACTGACCTGTCAAGGAGGGACTGACTACCTGTCAAGGTTGAGGGACTCACTACCTGTCAAGGCTGAGGGACTGACTACCTGTCAAGGTTGAGGGACTGACTACCTGTCAAGGTTGAGGGACTGACTACCTGTCAAGGTTGAGGGACTGACTACCTGTCAAGGTTGAGGGACTGACTACCTGTCAAGGTTGAGGGACTGACTACCTGTCAAGGTTGAGGGACTGACTACCTGTCAAGGCTGAGGGACTGACTACCTGTCAAGGCTGAGGACTGACTACCTGTCAAGGTGCTATGTCAGGTGAGCTACTACCTGTCAAGGTTGAGGATACTACCTGTCAAGGTTGAGGGACTACACCTGTCAAGGTGAGGAACTACCTGTCAAGGTTGAGGATGACTACCTGTCATAGGTTGAGGGATACTACCTGTCAAGGTGAGGACTGACTACCTGTCAAGGTGAGGGATGACTACCTGTCAAGGTTGAGGGATGACTACCTGTCAAGGTTGAGGGACTGACTACCGTCAGTAGAACTACCTGTCAAGGTGAGGGATGACTACCTGTCAAGGTTGAGGGCTGACACCTGTCAAGGTAGGTACTGTATGAGGACTGACTACCTGTCAAGGCTGAGG
This sequence comes from Cherax destructor, assembly GCA_009830355.1. Lineage (NCBI taxonomy): Eukaryota > Metazoa > Arthropoda > Malacostraca > Decapoda > Parastacidae > Cherax > Cherax destructor. Next base: position 6,887 of record WNWK01008151.1, read on the forward strand.
GATGACTACCTGTCAAGGACTGAGGACTGCTACCTGTCAAGGTCTGAGGGACTGACTACCTGTCAAGGTTGAGGGAGAGTATTACCTTTTCACATTCAGGTATATCTACTAAGCTAATGGTGACGAAACACTTCGAGAAAGCGCTAAACCCACAAGGGTCATACAATGTTGCCAACCACTAATAGTATGTATTCTTTACCACTGGGATAGTATGTATTCCTTATCACTGGGATAGTATGTATTCTTTACCACTGGGATAGTATGTATTCTTTACCACTGGGATAGTATGTATTCTTTACCACTGGGATAGTATGTATTCTTTACCACTGGGATAGTATGTATTATTTACCACTGGGATAGTATGTATTATTTACCACTGGGATAGTATGTATTATTTACCACTGAGATAGTATGTATTATTTACCACTGGGATATATTATTTACCACTGGGATATATTATTTACCACTGGGATATATTATTTACCACTGCTATATATTATTTACCACTGGAATATATTATTTACCACTGGGATAGTATTATTTACCACTGGGATATATTATTTACCACTGGGATAGTATTATTTACCACTGGGATAGTATTATTTACCACTGGGATTGTATTATTTACCACTGGGATAGTATTATTTACCACTGGGATAGTATTATTTACCAATGGGATAGCATTATTTGCCACTGGGATAGAACGCACTGAATATCAAAGAGATGGAATGATACACTGTGGTAAAATCAACTACAGTTTTGGTCAAGAATCCTTAACCAACATTTTGCCTCCCCTCGTGAATAACAATATAATCAAATAAGAGCTAAACCCGAGAGGGTCATACAGCTTCCCCCCCCTCCCTCACGTGAAAACTTCCCAACTGCCGACTCGGGAAAAAAAACAATGAATTTCGTCGTTTGTCAGAATTCTCTTCTGACGCGACTGTATTTGCAGTCATAAAATTTTGTACTGATGTCAGTCTTTGAGAGAGATTCCTTTCTGACCTTCCATCAGGACTAAGCTGGTAAATGTTTATCATTTTTCTCGTTCTCTTTTGCTTTCCATCATGGCGTACATAATGTTTTGTGAGGGAAAATGTTTAACCAAGTCCCGTAAATCTCACTGTCTATGGCAGTCTGTCATGTACAAGCAGTCTCACTGTACAAGCAACCCACATTCTGTTTCAAATATATAATATATATATATATATATATATATATATATATATATATATATATATATATATATATATATATATATAATGTATGTTTGTGTTAATCTGCACTTCTCTCACCTCCAGGCACATACACTTTATATTACCCACTTCTCTCATCACGCTTTTACTCTAATCCAGAAAATTCTTGAATTTATATGAACATTTAGAGCCATTCCTTCTTGCTGCACTCTAATTAAACATTATCTCTCGTCGTAACTCTCCTCACTATATTCACTCAGCTCAGGCTGTCAGCTGTCACCATCCTCTCTATATTCACTCAGCTCAGGCTGTCAGCTGTCACTACTTGATGGATGACGGTCATCCTGAGAGACGGAACACGATAGGGAACATAAAGAACAAGGAACAATACACAAATAACCCACACATAAGAGAAACTTAGGACGACGTTTCGGTCCGACTTGGACCATTTACAAGCAGGTTATTTATGTACTGGGAACATAACTAGCTTTTGTTTCCTCGCTGTGAAGTTATCACAGAATAAAAAAAAAAAGCAGACTGATGATGTACAGAATAAGAAACTAAACTCTTACGCCATTACTATCTTGCTTGTACCCACACACACACAGGAGCTGTGACTCGACCCCTGCAACCCCAACTAGGTGAGTACACACATGTTGACCTTGCCTCGGGTGTACTCGCTCGCTGGTCAAGTCTCAGGATTTCTAAAAATAACAAAATGCGCAAGTATAGCGTAATGGCCTCGTCAGACCGTCGGGCTGAGACATTTAGAGAGAGCAATTAAACTGCTTAAGAGGTTTGTTTTTTTGACAACTGCTTCTCTTTCACGTTAATATAACGACAGAACGAAGAAGGTCGAGAGGAAGCAAAACAAAAAAAATATTATTTTTTTATTACCATTACTATTTTAAAGAACTTAGAAATGAGAATGCAGGGATCGCAGTTTACACGTTGTGCAATTTAGCAACGGACATGTTCAACATTTCCGGCTCAATGTCAGCTATATCGTGTTTCCTGGCACTTTCGCTGGGAAAGTGTTAGCCGCCCCTTGATTGCTTAACGAGTTGGTGTTCTCGTGTCTGGCTGCACTTCCCACCATGAGAACGCTCTATCGTCGCAATTTTCAGAGAGATTACCACTTCTAGAGCCCAGCAGCCGTGGCTAACACGCCCCCCTGACGTAGAAAAGTGTAGCAGCGTCATTCCTTGGCTTTTTTTCCTTGGCTTTGCGGGTATTATTTTAGCTCGACATAATAACGGCGTTTGTGTACAGTGTTTGTATTAATTCCTCGGCGCTTGCAAAATTATCTCGGTTTTTGGTGTTTACAGGGATAAAATACCCTTCATGGGGGGTGGGTGGGGGTTATTGCCTTGCTCCCGGCGAAGGAACTTAAGAGAGGACCTTCCTGAGATCGAATCTGGCTGACTCCCATTACCAGGGAACCTGCATGACCCTTGTGAAATAAACGTTTTCCCATGAACAAGAATAATAATAATAAATAATAATAACAAAAGTAATAATAATAATAATAATAATAACAATAATAATAATAATTGAATGTCTGACAGTCATGGAGATACTAACAGTCATACACAGTACAAAAGTGTCACAGTTACAATGTTAACACAATCTGTCCGGACACAACACAATTAGTGAACTTTGTTATTTAACCAACACTTGATGTTTCGAGATACGATCAGTGGCAGTTTTTAAAGTGATTGTCTAGTTAGCAGCAATAGTTATAAAAATACATTGCAATATCTTTGTCCTTACGTTTGGCGAAACGTGTCGCCTGCACAACAGGCTTCGTCAGTCGAATACAGAAGTTATTAAAATTCTGGAGGGAGGGGAAGGGGAAAAGTAATTTTGAGGTAATCAGTCTCGTAGCCCTAATAGGTTAGGTTAGGTAAGGTAAGATTCAGGAAACAGGACAAGTGTTTCCTGAAACGGGACTTATAAGATGACCCGCCGCTGGAACTTTTGGTCATCTGAATGAGGCCTTCCGCTGGCTTACCGGAAAAATAGCAGAACAAATTTAAAAGTTTTGAAGGAGGTGCTGGATCAACCTGGTTGTGAGGGCTACGTTGGCCTGCAAATCGCAAGCACAAACAGCCAAATTGAACAGGCAGTTGGTAAGCAAATTTGGCTTCAAGCTGGGCTGGAAATGTAGAACCCTCGAAATCAGTCACAGGTATATGACAGGTAATGTGCTCGGAATAAGGGGAAACTATGTTAATTTCTCGAGATTGCTAGCGTGTTGCCAGCCATTGTATGTCGACTTAACCTATGGTAAGCCGAATTATCTTGGCACTCAGATTATATATTGGTAAATAAACTCGCAGTTTCTTTTACCTGAAATCATAAAATAGTATTTTCTTTTCTAGATTAGTGTCCATCAAGTTATTGGTTTATGTTGTGTGTTTTCTTTGATGTCAATGGCACTCGGGAGCTTTTATATACAAGAAATTGTCTTTGGGATAACCTTGTCTTATGATATATTACTATGTAATGATTTACTAAGAGCCGTTAGTCAATAAGCACAGGGTGAGGGTTGTGGCGTTGTACTGTGAAGACGTTTCGCCCATCAGGAACTTTTTCAATTCACACAAATAACAATAATACAATCCCTATTTTCCCAAAGTGTTGTTATTGTTGTTCACTGTGTAAATTGCTCAAGTTCGTAGTGGGTTATACATCTTGGGTTATATTGTGGGTTATTCATCTTGGGTTATATTGTGGGTTATACATCTTGGATTATATTGTGGGTTATACATCTTGGGTTATATTGTGGGTTATACATCTTGGGTTATATTGTGGGTTATACATCTTGGGTTATATTGTGGGTTATACATCTTGGGTTATATTGTGGTTAATCTTGGGTTATATTGTGGGTTATACATCTTGGGTTATATTGTGGGTTATTCATCTTGGGTTATATTGTGGGTTATACATCTTGGGTTATATTGTGGGTTATACATTTTGGGTTATATTGTGGGTTATACATCTTGGGTTATATTGTGGGTTATACATCTTGGATTATATTGTGGGTTATACATCTTGGGTTATATTGTGGGTTATACATCTTGGATTATATTGTGGGTTATACATCTTGGATTATATTGTGGGTTATACATCTTGGATTATATTGTGGGTTATACATCTTGGGTTATATTGTGGTTATACATCTGTAATTGTGGTTATCATCTTGGGTTATATTGTGGGTATACATCTTGGAGTTATATTGTGGGTAATACATCTTGGATTATATTGTGGGTAATACATCTTGGTTATATTGTGGTATACATCTTGGGTTATATTGTGGGTTATACATCTTGGTATATTGTGTATACATCTTGGGTTTTTTGGGTATACATCTTGTTATATTGTGGTTATACATCTTGGGTTATATTGTGGGTTATACATCTTGGATTATATTGTGGGTTATACATCTTGGGTTATATTGTGGGTTATACATCTTGGGTTATATTGTGGGTAATACATCTTGGATTATATTGTGGGTAATACATCTTGGATTATATTGTGGGTTATTCATCTTGACCATAAAATGTCGTAACCAGAGTTGTGTGTCTTATGTACGGAGTGTGGGAACTAGCTGACCAGTCTGTGCTTAATTACTGAACAAGTCACTTTGACATAACACCCGTGTCAGGAGACACTGTTGTTTCCTGACGAATATACCATCACTAACACCTAACTACCCTTCCTACGTCAGATCCCTGGCAGTTACATTTACAAAATCCGTCACCACCAGAAAGGGGCCACAGGGGAACATTTGAGCTCTTTTATATTTCAAAACAGTGATTAGTTTCCAGTAAACATTGTATTATTATTATTATCATAACTAAGCGCAAAACCCACAAGGGTCATACAGCGCTGTATAAACATTATAAATTTTTGTCTCTGCGCTTACCGTGTAAAAACGTAGTTTTCTGCAGGAACCTCTGTACAGTAATTAACACTTCATGAGTTGTTCCTCACCCATGGGAAGTATTACTGTGGGAGCAACTGACCACAGATCATTACATTCAGTGTTGGTTACAACCAAGAAGATGGTTTAGGCTTGCTTCTTACCTGGAATGATGGCGGTGGTAGTAGTAGTAGTAGTAGTAGTAGTAGTAGTAGTAGTAGCAGTAATTTTTACGGAGGACTACAGATGACAAAGTAACTAAGAAACACCTGTATTAGTTCACTTATCCATTGTGTCAATGTAAAAAAAAAATATCAACGAAATGTATTTGAAATTCCAATTTATAATGAAAAAAAAAATTAATTAATTATACTCTGAGTTCAGGTGATTTATATACGTACAAAGTAAACTTGTTAAATGATTAATAAAGACCGAGGGAGGAAAGTAACCACCCCGAGAGTAGAAACTACGTGACGTCACAAGCAGCTGTATTGTGAGCAACGCCATCTATCACTCGGAAGGGACATTATCTCCCTGTCAAGCACTTTTATGGCTGTCATGCTTCGTTGGGTACATGGAAAATAAGTTTGTGGAATGTAAAAAACACAACACACACACACACACACGAAGCTGTTGTATAGCCACATCAGGAGGAAAACAACAGTCAAGGACCAGGTAATCAGGCTGAGAAAGGAAGGTGGGGAGTTCACAATAAACGACCAAGAGGTATGTGAGGAGCTCAACATGAGATTTAAAGAAGTATTTACACAGGAGACAGGAAGGACTCCAGGAATTCAGAATAGGGAGGTATACCAACAAGTGCTGGATGAAATACACACAACCGAGGAGGAGGTGAAGAAGCTGCTATGTGAACTCGATACCTCAAAAGCGGTGGGACCTGACAACATTTCTCCGTGGGTCCTTAGAGAGGGAGCAGAGATGTTGTGTGTGCCACTAACACAAATCTTCAACACATCCATTGAAACTGGGCAACTACCTGAGGCGTGGAAGATGGCAAATGTAGTCCCATTTTTAAGAAAGGAGACAGACACGAGGCATTAAACTACAGACCTGTGTCACTGACGTGTATAGTATGCAAAGTCATGGAGAAGATCATCAGGAGGAGAGTGGTGGAGCACCTAGAAAGACACAAGCTTATAAACGACAACCAGCACGGTTTCAGGGAAGGAAAATCCTGTGTCACAAACCTACTGGAGTTTTATGACAAGGTAACAGAAGTAAGACACGAGAGAGAGGGGTGGATAGACTGCATTTTCTTGGACTGCAAGAAGGCGTTCGACACAGTTCCTCACAAGAGGTTAATGCAAAAGCTAGAGGATCAGGCACACGTAGCAGGAAAGGCACTGCAATGGATCACAGAATATCTGACAGGGAGGCAACAACGAGTCATGGTACGTGACGAGGTGTCAGAGTGGGCACCTGTGACGAGTGGGGTTCCACAGGTGTCAGTCCAAGGACCTGTGCTGTTTTTGGTATATGTGAATGACATAACGGAAGGAATAGACTCAGAAGTGTCCCTGTTTGCAGATGATGTGAAGTTAATGAGAAGAATTAAATCAGTCGTGGATCAGGCAGGACTACAAAGAGACCTGGACAGGCTACAAGCCTGGTCCAGTAACTGGCTCCTTGAATTTAACCCTGCCAAATGTAAAGTCATGAAGATCGGGAAAGGGCAAAGAAGACCGCAGATATAGTCTAGGTGGCCAAAGACTGCAAACCTCACTCAAGGAAAAAGATCTTGGGGTGAGTATAATACCGAGCACATCTCCTGAGGCACACATCAATCAGATAACTGCTGCAGCATACGGGCGGCTGGCAAACCTAAGAATAGCGTTCCAATACCTCACTAAGGAATCGTTCAAGACTCTGTATACCATATACGTCAGGCCCATACTGGAGTATGCAGCACCAGTTTGGAACCCACACCTGGTCAAGCACGTCAAGAAATTAGAGAAAGTGCAAAGGTTTGCAACAAGACTAGTCCCAGAGCTAAGGGGATTGTCCGACGAATGAAGGTTAAGGGAAATCGGCTTAACGACACACTAGAGGACAGGAGGGTTAGGGAAGACATGATAACGACATATAAAATACTGCGAGGAATAGGTAAGGTGGACAGAGACAAGATGTTCCAGAGAGGGAACACAGAAACAAGGGGTCACAATTGGAAGTTGAAGACTCCTATGAGTCAAAGAGATGTTAGGAAGTATTTCTTCAGTCATAGAGTTGTCAGGAAGTGAAATAGCCTAGAAAGCGACGTAGTGGAGGCAGGAATCATACATAGTTTTAAGACGAGGTTTGATAAAGCTCATGGAGCAGGAAGAGAGAGGACCTAGTAGCAATCAGTGAAGAGGCGGGGCCAGGAGCTATTAATCGACCCCTGCAACCACAAATAGGTGAGTACACACACACACACACACAAAACAAGGCGTCACAACTGGAAGTTGAAAAATCAGATGAGTCGCAGAGATGTTAGGAAGTATTTCTTCAGTCATAGAGTTGTCAGGAAGTGGAACAATCTAGAGAGTGATGAAGTGGAGGCAGGATCCATACATAGTTTTAAAAAGAGATACGATAAAGCTCATGGAGCAGGGAGAGAGTGGACTTAGTAGTGACCAGCGAAGAGGCGGGGGGCCAGGAGCTGTGTATCGACCCCTGCAACCACAACTAACAAACCCTAAACTCAAGAGAACTTGGACCTTTACTTACAAAAAAAAAAAATAAGAAAAACCTGTTGTTTCTTCTTAGCCTAATCATAACCATAATTTTTAAAGGGGCAGACAGGTAAGCCAGAGGAAGGCCTCGATCAGATGACCAACATTTCCAGCAGCGGGGCATCATATGACTAAGGCCCGCGTTAGGAAACAATTGTCCTGCTTCCTGACAAATCTTACCTAGCTTAATCCATGCATTACTGTGTACTCTGCTGATTGTTTACGGTAATGTTCTCAACACATTTGCGCACCAATTTCGGCTTTTGTTTCGGAGGAAACAGGTAAGCGAGAACGTTCAGAACTCGTATACCTGCTTCGTATCACCTAATTACCTCTGGGACACCAAGTCTCACAACCTAAGTCTTCGCTGGGGCGCCGAAAGATTACACGTTAGCAATATATACAACGTAGTGATCGTAGTTCCCTCACCAGCAGTTAAAAGATGAAACAAATCCATTGATTATCCAGCCAATTTATTCCCTTAACTGACGGATTAACCGGAAAATTGCTGCGTACGACGTGATGTAGAACTGACGTCTTTAAGCGGCTCACATTTGATTATTAACCGATATATTTGTTTTTGAAAATACGTTCCCGAGGGAACGAACTGAATTATATTAGATATGAGGCTACCCAGTGAATTGTTATTATATACTAGTAGCTTTAGTTACGTAGTGTCTAATTAAGAGAACCATTTGTAATCTGGCTAATTTTATAGCCTACTTTGAGTCACAAAATTATTATTATCATGGGGAGTGCTAAATCCGCAGGGATTATACAGGGCTTGTGAGGGGAAAAGGGAAAGGAATTCAGGCTTAATTCAGGGAAATGGAGCACAGATTCAATTCCTTGGATCAAGAGCCCCTCATCAGTATCAAGGAACCTCCCTGGAAGGGAGTCACAAGATACACTCCCCCAAAAAAAAAAAAAAATCTGATTATTTTTGCTTGGGACGATCGTGAAAAAAATATAGAGGGTGTGGCATATGTTATTTTTATATAATAATAAATAATAATAATAATAATAATAATAATAATAATAATAATAATAATAATAATAATAATAATAATAATAATAATAACAGTAATAATAATAATAATAACAGTAATAATTTATGTTTAATATATGTTTATCTCCTGTTGTAAACAGATATTTACAATAACTTCCAAACTTTGGCAGGAGGTAACGAAGCGTACCGAGAGGACCCAGCCTACCGTAACTTACTGTTGTTTCACGAGTATTTTGACGGTGAGGACGGTCGTGGGTGTGGCGCCTCGCACCAGACTGGCTGGACGGCGCTGGTCGCAAATTGTCTCAACATTACCCTCGGCTACTCCCACGCTGGTCTTTCCAATCGTACGCGTACGCGCTAGTATCCCAGTTTTGTATGAGGGAGCGCTGGTACCCCAGATGTGTATAAGAGCACGATGGTACCCCAGTTGTGTATAAGAGCACGATGGTACCCCAGTTGTGTATAAGAGCACGCTGGTACCCCAGTTGTGTATAAGAGCAAGCTGGTACCCCAGTTATGTATAAGAAGAAGCTGGTACCCCAGTTGTGTATAAGAGTGCACTGGTACCCCAGTTGTGTATAAGAGCACGCTGGTACCCTAGTTGTGTATAAGAGTGCACTGGTATCCCAGTTGTGTATAAGAGCACGCTGGTACCCCAGTTGTGTATAAGAGTGCACTGGTACCCCAGTTGTGTATAAGAGCACGCTGGTACCCCAGTTGTATATAAGAGCAAGCTGGTACCCCACTTATGTATAATAAGCTTGTACCCCAGATGTGTATAAGAGCACGATGGTACCCCAGTTGTGTATAAGAGGACGCTGGTACCCCAGATGTGTATAAGAGCACGATGGTACCCCAGTTGTGTATAAGAGGACGCTGGTACCCCAGATGTGTATAAGAGCACGCTGGTACCCCAGATGTGTATAAGAGGACGCTGGTACCCCAGTTGTGTATAAGAGGACGCTGGTACCCCAGTTGTGTATAAGAGGACGCTGGTACCCCAGTTGTGTATAAGAGGACGCTGGTACCCCAGTTGTGTATAAGAGTGCACTGGTACCCCAGTTATGTATAAGAACAAGCTGTTAACCTAGTTATGTACGAAAGCTCATTAGTACCCCAGCTATGTATGGGAACTCGCTAGTACCCCTGGAATGTATTACAGGATGTTAGTACCCCACTCACATATGGAAAAAAAAAATTTTGTAAAGCGTCTCTTTCCTAGAAGTCGACAGCAGAAATTGGAGAATGTTTGAAGGCACACACATGGAAATACCAAAATCTTCCTGGAAAGCCTGATATATTTCATTACCTCATGAATAACCAACCATGAGTGATGGAGAATATAACGCCACTGATGTGAGAACCTATGTCAAAGTTTGAAATGTAGATTGAACGGGAATGTTAGTAGGTATTGTTGGGTGTGAGTTAGACATGTCTAGCATGGGGCAATAGGCCTACTGCAGTGTTGCTTCATTTCTATATTCTTAAGCATGGGGAGGAAGTATGACAGAATTTTTTTGGTGGTGGTATATGGCGGGAAAAACATCTTAGCTGGTTAGACACATGTGCAACATCTGGGTGTCTTTATTGTAGACGTTTCGCCCTCCAGTGGCTTTATCAATAAAAATTCAATGACATAATTGGAAGACAGTAGAACTATAAGGCTGTGGGACTGATTACCTCATCTTTTGTATATAGTTCTACTGTCTTCCAATTATGTCCTTGAATTTGTATCGATAAAGCCACTGGAGGGCGAAACGTCTACAATAAAGACACCAGATGTTTCACATGTGTCTAATTGTTCATCTTGTCGTTATTATATTATTCACGTACATCTTAGCTGGTAGCATATGGCAGGAAAACCATCTTGCACAATGGAATTTGAATTAAAAAAAAAACTTCTTCGTCTTTGAAGTGTAGAAGACAATTGTGACTGAGGAAGCCACTGTGGGGCGAAACGTTTCCTTAATATAGATTCCCATATTTTGCATAAGTGTATAATACAATATTTCATGATAAAGTATTAAATCATAAAGTATTGGTTTATAAAGTCAGGTTTCCAATGGCCCTTTGACGTGTTGAAATTCTGAAGGGCTTCTGAGTAGATCGCTATTTTTCTGTCGTTATCGCGATTTAAGTAAAAAAAAAATTACGATAATAAAGCCTTCTGCTGCAGAGAAAAATCTTGTATTATAATTGGTAGAATTACCGACAATATGTTAAGTAAAAGGGACACAAATGCAACTACAGTGGACCCCCGGTTATCGGCCATAATTCGTTCCAGAATGTTGTTCGAGTGCCGTTACCGGACGAATTTGTTCCCATAAGGAATAATGTAAATTAGATTAGTCCTTTTAGACCCCCAAAAATACACTTACAAATGCACTTACGAAAATACACTTACATAATTGTTCGAGTTGGGAGCTGTACGAAATGGGTCTGTAGTGACGTTTATTGGAACGTTTCTCTTAAGAAGTTTGAGAGTGAAACGTTGCCACAATAAAATGTCACATTAGTTGCATTTGTGTCCTTTTGCTTAACAGAAAAATTCTTGGTGTAAACTTTGGTATTAGTTACCGACAAATTAGTTTAGAAAGACACGTGACCAGACACTAGGACAGGTTAGAAAATGCTTCGAGTTTTGGACTTTGATCACTTCGGTCCCAGGACCGAAACGTTTTTTAATAAATATGTCATAGTGTTTGCTTACGTGTTTTTCTAAATCAGAAAATGTCTTGTAAGGTATAAAGGGCACAAGAACAAATAATATGACATTTTACCGTGGCAACGTTTCGCGCTCCAGGAGCTTCGTCAAGCTTGACAAAGCTCCTGCAGAGCGAAACGTTGCCACAATAGAATGTCACATTAGTTGCACTTGTGTCCTTTTACCTAACATATTGTCGGTAATTCTACCAACATTATTGCAGAAAAAATCTTGTACTGGGACGATATTACTCTCTGCGTAGAGCTTTAACGTGACTTAATAAAGCTCTAGGCTGAAATGTTAACTTCAAAAACTGTTTGGTCGGCATCGTGAGTATTCGTTGCTATGTGTTTGGTAGATCTCGTTGAAGATCAAAATACAGTGGACCCCCGGTTTTCGTGATTTTTTCGTTCCAGAATGCTGTTCAAGTGCCATTACCAAACGAATTTATTCCCATAAGGAATAATTCAAAGTAGACTAGTCCTTTTAGACCCCCAAAAATACACTTACAAAAGCATTTAAAAAAATACACTTACATAAAAGGGCGAGTTTGGAGCAGGACGAACACCGGGGGTCCACTGTATTTAGGTCTTTGTCGTGAATATTGTTAAATATGACAGCGTTACTTTAAGTATATAAAGCAGACAGCTTACAGTTAGTCAAGTCTTAGTCTTACAGGGGTGGGGGGGGACCTTATTTATATTGGAAGGCCACATTAAAATTAGCTGTTATCTAATAAGGCCGCATTCAAGAAATTTTGATGAGATATATTGGAAAATATCAGTTATTTTGTCAGAAGTTAATTATTATATAATTTTAAGAAAAATAATTAATTTAGAAGGTTACACTTAATTCCCTTAGAAGGCCGCAGGTTCCCCACTCCTGGGCCTCCGTCTCTAATATTCAAGGGTCAAGAATCCCTACAGGCGGCTGCTTGAGCCTACAGGCGGCTGCTGTAGCCTACAGCAGTGTACTTCTTCATTCATGTTTGCTGTCTACGGCTGTGCACAAATGTGCCATTGATAATCATTTAATAAATTCGTAATTTACTTAAAGTTGGACCAAATGTTTTCTCAATAAAATCACTAACCTCATGTTGTGTTATTAACCATTATTATACCGCACAGGTCACAGTTTATATTTGCTGAGGATTTTCAGAAACAATGCCCTGTCCCTTATAAAAGTTAGCCTTAGACAGGAATATGTGATGTCACTAGTTATTTAATATATTATTATTATTATTATTATTATTATTATTATTATTATTATTATTATTATTATTATTATTATTATTATTATTATCAAAACTAGGGTTGTAAAGGTCATTCATAGACTCCTATATTACAGTTGCTTTCTTATTTCTTGCTGTAATTATTCAGGAATCTATTTTATTTTGGGGAGTTAAATAAGGAACTATTTTTTGAGGGGGTAAATATTTAATATTAGAGCAAATTTCCTCATTAAACTGAATAATCATCGGTTAGTATGGAGACATAGGCCATTGTTGTTGAGTCTTCTAAGAAGTAGTGAATGTCAGTCGTACCCGCGGATCCTGGCATGTTCAACGCTTTTAAAAGTAGGCGTGGGTTCACACTCTTGGGTGTGGGCGTGATGTGGGCGTGGATATGGGCGTGGAAGCAGCACTCAGGTATAGGGTCCATACCGTTCTAATCTCAGGTCTGGTACAGAGGAACGCCACCCTATGTATCCTGCAGAGCAGTAATTACGTGAGTAAGCAGATAAGTAGGTAAGTAAGTAGGTAAGTAAGTAGGTAAGTAAGTAGGTAAGTAAGTAGGTGCTCTATACCAGTGTGACAAGTGGTGAATAGCAGTGGCGATTCTTAAGTAATCAATTCCCCCTAGACCTCTATACAGACTGTTATTGTTACCTTCTGTAGCTTTCAGATTTGTTACACAATGAGGATGCAGCTGCCAGAGGCTCTTTATAAGATAATCAAAATATAATAACGCTGTACTTCTACGGTTATAGTTACACACAAATTGATGTGTACATAACAGCGTTGAATAATGTATCCAGTTAGTAATGTGAGGAAATATATGAGTTACTGTGGTTTTTAACGTGCTTTATAAATTTAATTTAAAGAAAATGGGATGTAGGTTGTGAGGGATTGTAAGGAAGCAGCGAGTGATTGTAAGGTGAGAGGGTATTGTAAGAGGTCAGTGAGAGGATTGTGATTACAAGCAATGGAAATAAGTCACTAACTTTCTTGGGTTATCCTGGGTAATCTACACATATGCTGCTATGTATGATAATTTATGTAACTGTATTTATGTGTTCCTGTATCTGAATAAACTTACCGTTTGAAGTGGGCGGGAGGGGTGGGCCGTGGGCGGCGTGGGCGTAGGATTGCAGGAGGCGCTGCAGGAAGGTGTCCTGCCCCTCGCCTCCTGCACTAGACTGCAGGGAGCTATTCCTTGACCTTGAAGACGTCGACCTCTGAAGAAAGAGCTATGATTATTATTATTATTATTATTATTATTATTATTATTATTATTATTACTGTATTCGTGGGGGGAGGAGCGCTAAACCCGTTAAGACCATGTAGTGCCTGCGGAATAGAGAGGTAATAAAGTTCGATACCAGGAAATGAAAAAAAATGTAGCTCCAATTCCTCTGATCAAGAGTCCTCTACTGACAGGAAACTGCAGTAGTAATTGGTACTTCACTAATAATAATAATAATAATAATAATAATAATAATAATAATAATAATAATATCAATAATATGAAAAATAATAATACATTAATTATAATAAAATACAATAATAATATCAATAATAATAATAGTACCAACAAAAATAACAACAATAATAATATAAATAATAATAATAATAATAATAATAATGAATAATAAAACAGCTTAGAGTAACGGTTGTTGAATCATATTTGATCCATGGCAGAGAAGAGCTGCTCTAATCCCTTGGAACATGAGATCTTGCAACAAGCACCTGCAAGGGACTCACCTCAATGAGCGTGTTAGTGGATGCGTAGTCTGTGTTCCTGCGCTGCGCTGCCGCCGCCTCTCCGCGCACCACTGATCTCCTGTGTAAACAAAAACAAATAAAAATATTCGAGAATAGACTAAATTAAGTGTAATACAAGTGTGTAGGTATAGAGTATTCTCGGCTCCATGGACCACTGTAGACTGTCAGGTCTTTACCATCTGACTGGCAAATCTTTATAACCACCTGACTGGCAAATCTTTATAACCACCTGACTGGCAAATCTTTATAACCATCTGACTGGCAAATCTTTATTACCACCTGACTAGCAAATTACCACCACCTGACTGGCAAATCACCACCACCTGACTGGCAAATCACCTCCAGACTATCAAATCACCACCACCTGACTGGCAAATCTCTACCATCTGACTGGCAAATCTCTACACTATGACTGGCAAATCTCTACCACCTGACTGGCAAATCACCACCACCTGACTGTCAAACCCCCTGCTAGGTAAATGGATAAAACTCTTCGTTATTTTCTATTGTCTTGCGTCAGTGTTTCCTGCTGAGCTCTGAGCACAAGAAAAATAAACAGCGATTAATTTTTACCACTTTACTGTGGAGGGCTTTATCAGTTGTGTGTGCTCACCGGGTTGTGTTTACTGGGGGGTTGAGTCGCAGCTCCTGGGAGCCTCTTAACCTTCAGTCGTTGGTGTAATGGGTTCCTGGAGCCCTGTGTAATTACTTTCGAAAAAGTATTTTGAGTTTGCCTCAGACTGAAAAAGTATTTCCGAACATCCCTGCGGCTTATATATATATATATATATATATATATATATATATATATATATATATATATATATATATATATATATATATATATATATATATATATACATGTGTGTGTAAGAGCGCATTTTTGTGCATGCGTGAGATATAAACCAGGCTGTGTGTACTCAGCCTGCCCGCCCACTAATAACTAAGGCCCACAACCGTCCACTGAGGACTTGTAAAAGGACAAATATTTGGATACACAAACACACGTCACAAATGAAGATGCCTCGACACGCAGGTGTTTAGCAGGGTTGTGGAGAAGGGTAGGTGAGGGCGTGTTATGCACTGACACCGTATTAACAGTCTTTTGAGATTTGCTTGGAGAATCCCTTGTTCCTTCCTTTGAGGGAGGACACTGGAGCATGGCATAAGTCAGAGGGGTCTTAGTGATGGTGATGTGATGGGTGGAGAGGCTAGATTGTGTCTTAGTAAGTTTACTTAGGTACAGCTACACGTAAGTATAATTATTATACATAGTAACATGTGTAAATTACCTACGACAACCCAAACAAGTCAGACGAAGTGACTTTCAGGGAAACTTCTGAAGTGGCTTACCACTTGGAGTTACATTTCTTTTAATTGTAAGCAACACTTGTACCAGTAAAATTTATGTCTCCTTTCTCAGTGGTGTTATAAATCATTGTCTTAACTACATTAGCATTATTGCCTCTCCTAGTACCTTTTTAAAATGTTTACATGGTAAGTAACCAACAATTATCTATTCTCCATTCTTTCATTATCAGTGTAATAAATAATTTTATTGTCTTAATTACTGATTTATCACATTTACCATTATATTTTCTTTTGATTTTCTGAGAAGCTAAAGTGGTAAGCGGTGCTTAATCGAAAGGAGAGAACACTTGTTTTCCCTGACCTGACCTGACCTGTGCCTGTGTGAAGGAAGTTGAGTAGGCAGATGTGGAGGATGTTAACGAGTGGAGGCAGGGAAGAAGGATGTTGGGAAGTGTAGTGAGATGGTGTGGGGGGAAGGTGGGGAGTGTGGGGGAGGGTAGATGGGTGTGCTGGAGTCTGGTTAGGTGTAGAAAAGGTTGGTGAAGGAATTGTATACCAACCTACCGCCTCCAAAGGGGACATTAAAATGTAATAATCTCTTCATATATTTCTTGATTAAGTAAAGGTTTTTCTAACCGGTTCAGGGGATTCATATTCTAGTGATGAACTTTATTAAAAAATAACATTCCTTAAAACTTATTTTATTAATACATTAATTTAATTCTTCATTGTATATATACTTTGTCTGAATGGAATTTAAACGTTACACAAACACAGAAAACACACAAACACACAAAACAAACACACAACACAGAAACACACAACACAGAAACACACAACACAGAAACAAACACACAACACAGAAACAAACACACAACACAGAAACACACTACACAGAAACAAACACACAACACAGCAACTCATGCAATACCTGGACTGCACAGTAATTAGGGAATTCTCCCCATCTCTCATCAATCATCCTCTTAACTCTAGCCAGCCCTCAAGCATGCAGAACCACCACCACGCCAACATTGCTACCTTGGTCATCCACATTGCTGCTTTCACCAACACCTCGCCAAGATTGCTACCTTGGTCGCCACACCACTACCACCATCAACAACTGAACATTGCTACCCTGGTCAACTGTCAGTCGAGCTGTTGCTTTACCAAAAACATGCAAATGTTGCTCTCAACACAGAGCTTCTCTAACCCAGTACTCTACTAACTCAAGAATAAGTGACAACTCACTGTAACTCATGCCGTCATGCTTACCCATTAATTAGCAAGGGTCCTTGATGGCCCCAGCAGTGACCTATAATTTCATTTCCTATTTGTGGGTTAGATGTGAACTATTTATAACAGTTTTATTCCTTACAAATATTAATCCATTATTTCTAGGGATGGGAAGATGCTAAAATTTTTGCCAATCCTGATACCTAATTTTTGGCCGATACCGATACTTTTCCTATATTTTTTAAAATATAATGACTGTGTTCAGTATATAAGGGCATACTTACTGCACAGCGAGTATTAAATTACACAGGAAGGTTCAATATTAATAACTTACTTTCACTTCTGTTAGCTGCAAAGTTGTCCAAGGCACTTACTGATAGTGTACTCACCTGTTTGTGGTTGCTGGGGTCGAAACTCAGCTCCTGGCCCCTGGTGTGTGTGTATTCACCTATTTGTGGTTGCAGGGGTCGAGTCATAGCTCGTGAGATAGTGTTAATGTTGATATTTTTAAGGACACACATGTAATATTAATATTTGTTAAAGTATCGGCTGGTATCGGCCGTTTTATTTTACCGATACCGTAAAAATGGCCAATATCCGCCGATACCGATACTTGGGAACATCCCTAGTTATTTAACATTGTTTTACGAGACGATTTCAAAATACTGGAAACCCAGCCACCAATCACTCACTATACAGCATCCACCATCTATCACCCACCATCTATCACCCACCATCTATCACCCACCATCCATCACCCACCATATAAGATCATCCTTCACCGGGTCCTTGGAATAGATGCAGTGTCTGGTCTTGGAGAAGCTGGGAGTCGTGTGTTTCTTGCTCTTCTTCTCATACTTGGAGAACTGAAGCTGCATCAGGTACTCCTCGATGTCAAACCTCCCTCTCCTCATCTTCGAGTCCTAAGGCAGAACATAATGGAGAAAAAAAATAATTTTATTTGTGGAAAACAATCACGGGTGGGGGGGGTCAGTTGAATGATAGCTCTAGGCCTTTTATGTTGCAATCAGTACATCATCAGGAGCTTGCAATGATGTAGAAAAGAGGAGGTCCAAGCAAGGTCTCACTCCAGCAAGGTCTCACTCCAGCAAGGGCTCACTCCAGGGTCATACAGCGGTGAGCTTAGCTGGAACAAGTGACTATCAACCCTGGATTTGTTACACACGCTCTCCCACACAGGCGGCTGCACAAGACCCAGTAAATGAATGCATAATTGTTGGAGAATAAATAGTGGCAGTGTTTACCTGGGATGTGTCAATACGGTGCAACACATTTCCTAGTTTGTTTTGTAAGAATTTCTGCAGAAACCACAAAGCTCTCACGAGAGGTTAATGAGGGTAATGAGGGTAATGAGGGTTTGTTGGTGGAGGAAGAACAAGAGGGAGGGAAGGGAAAAAATGGAAAGAAAAGAAAAAAATAGGAAAAAACAAATCGAAGGAAAAAAAGAGGGAAAAAAAGGAGAGATAAAATGAAGAAGAGAAAGGGGTAAGAAGAAATTTATTTAACAAACTTGAGTATAATCTTAAGTGTGCTGTTAGTTTACGTGAAAATGACACCGTGGGAACGAAACCCAGCTATGTTTCCCTGCCATATACCATCATATAAGGTCATGAAACCTGTCGGCCTGAGCTGAGACCTCAACAAAACGATGAGGGTATCATCAAACACTCTGCTATGGACTTAGTAGGTACGGAAACTTGAAAAGATTCCTACGAGCAAGGATGGACGCAGATTTTGTGAGCCAGAGGATTGCATTGTGATATGTCCTTATTTCTGGCGAGACAGCTGTTGAATGTATGATGATGGATGTGTTTTTTCTTTTCTTTGCGCTACTCTACAATGGTGGTAAACAGCAGAGATGGTGAAAAATAAATAAAAAGGTGGAAACATTAAGACGTGTTTTCTTAAGACACCTGCTGTCCATGTTCACCTAGCAGTAAAATAGGTACCTTGGTGTTAGTGGACTGGTGTGGGTCGCATCCTGGGACAAAATTGATTTATTTTGCAGGAAATGCTCAGCATAACAAGGGGTTTTCTATATAGTAGTATGTCATTGATCTCAGCTAGGACTGTATACCTTGTACATGTACTTGTAGAAATAAAGATTATTATTTTTATTATTATTATTATTATTATTATTATTATTATTATATGCCGTCATTACCATCTCTTGCTGTTCTGGTTAGGTTATTACATTCGTGAAGATCTGCTAAACCCGTAGGGGCCATACAGCCCCGGGGTGATGAGAGATAATCAGATCTAAGGAAGGAGATAATAGCTACAATTCTACGGATCAAGAGCCCTTCACCAGCATCAAGGTCCCCTTCCATGAAGAGCCCATGTGGTTGATACTGGTCGCGTGTTGGTGCTCCTCGGCCCAGGAATGTGTCTCCTATAATTTCTCGCCTCCAGCGCCACCATTCACAGGATTTACTAAAGATAGTGATGACCACCACGACCTGTTGGTGTAGGGGCGGGGGGGGGGGAAAGGTTGACGCCTGGGCGCCACTTGTGGCATGCAGCCAAGCGCCTTTTTTTGAGGGTGGGGGATGGGGAGGTAACGCGATAGTTTTGCCAAAAAAACTGCTGACCAAAACGGTTGTCACTAATTCAATACCTGTGTTGCAGGTGTGCAGAACTGGACTGGGCTATTAGCAACGGCCAGTAAGATTAACAAATATCACTCAACAATGAAATAATTCTCAAAAAACTGATTTTGGGTATTTGTACATATCGAATAACTATGTATAATAATTAAAAATGTATCAGGATTTCCATACAGGCCAATTTAATGATAAACAATGAACACAAATATCACAGAGAACCAGAGATCACAATTGGATATACACCAGCTGATGGCACGAGTCTGGTTGGCAGGAACGATTACCACAGACGAGGTAATCGAACCCGCCCACCTAAAACATCTCTGGCAAGTTAGAATGCCACAGTACATCTAATGGTGACCAAGTATTCTAGAGCTACATACCACCACTAGATATCTCTGGTTTCTTTGCTGACAGCTGGCAAAGAAGACTACGGAGAACTGGTCTCATGTGCACTGACATACATAATAGTTTGCTTATTGTAAGAGTTAGACACTTGTGGGTCACTCAGCAAAAGCAGTGCAAATATCATTCCAAACACCACGAAATTAAACTGATTTGAATAAAACAAATTGGTTATACTGCTGAAAACGGCTCGTATACACGAAGTCATGTTAAGTGAACTTCGTTCAGCTTCCTGGCGGTGGATAGCGTGCCCAGTTTGTATGAACATCCCAGTTTAGGCGAGGGGTCTTGGTTCGATTCCCAGCGAGGGTAGAAACATTGGGCGTGTTTCTTTACACTGGTTGTCTATGGGTCGCATCCTGGGACAAAACTGACCTAATTTGCGGGAAATGCTCTGTATAACAAGCGGCTTTCTATATAGTAGTATGTCATTGATGTCATCTAGGCCTGTATACCTTGTATATTTACTTGTAGTAAATAAATATATTATTATACTTTGTATTAAAAATCACTGTTAGTGTACCATAGACCAACTGTCATTGTGCCTCATTAATGACACGTGGATTCTACATGTCACATGGATTCTACATGTCACATGGATTCTACATGTCACATGGATTCTACATGTCACATGGATTCTACATGTCACATGGATTCTACATGACACATGGATTCTACATGACACATGGATTCTACATGACACATGGATTCTACATGACAAATGGATTCTACATGACACATGGATTCTACATGACACATGGATTCTACATGACACATGGATTCTACATGACATGGATTCTACATGACACATGGATTTTACATGACACAGATTCTACATGCCACATGGATTCTACATGACACATGGATTCTACATGACACATGGATTCTACATGACACATGGATTCTACATGGCGCATGGATTCTACATGACATGGATTCTACATGACACATGGATTCTACATGACATGGATTCTACATGACACATGGATTTTACATGACACAGATTCTACATGACACATGGATTCTACATGATACATGGATTCTACATGACACATGGATTCTACATGACACATGGATTCTACATGACATGGATTCTACATGACACATGAATTTTACATGACACAGATTCTACATGACACATGGATTCTACATGACACATGGATTCTACATGACACATGGATTCTACATGACACATGGATTCTACATGACACATGGATTCTACATGACACATGGCATCCATGTGGTGGTACAGGAAGAGAATAGAGCAACAGGCAAAAAGCAGCAGTGAGTGAGGGAGAGTGTGTGAGAAAGTGAGAGACAGAGCAAGTGAGCTAAGGCATCGTGAGAGAGTGAGCGAGGGAGTGTGAAAGTGAGAGAGAGAGAGCGGCTTACCTCTTCCCTCGACGACGTCTGGCCAAACACTGGCAGTAGCCGCCGGTGCCACCACCTGTTATTAATAACCAATATCTCAGGGCTGGCGAAGGGCTCTTGATCCAAGGCATTACAGTTGCCCTACCCCATTCTTCGAATCAAGCAAAAAAATCACATCCCATTCCCCCCCAGACGCTGTTCATCTCCCATGAATTTAAATTTTTTTCCATAAAAATGACTTCTATCAACTACACGAGGGCCATTTAAAAGGCTTCGTGTCGCCTTTTAAACCACCAGTCAAATCCACTTAAATAACCTGACTCTTTAATACTTAAAATGAGGTTTAAATTAAACTTTCAACACATATATGCTAAGATGCACCTACAAATACACATCTCAGGGTATATACACTGTCTCGTGGATGTTTATGATGTATATATACTCTTTCGTGGATGTTTATGACACGAATATACCGTGGTTACTAGCCTTCAAAAAGGTGATGACTCTGGATTATTAACCCTAGAGGGTTTGTATCCCCTGCATAACCCAAGAAAGCCAGGCAGGGTAGCTTGTTTACCCTGGGATCCTGTCTTTCGGCCCTCCCCCTGGATGACACTTCCCCTCAAAAGTCGACTAACTCCTAGGTATCAATTGCCTTTTAGTTTACAGGTGTTAGGAGACTTGCCTATACGTCTCGCCTCGCATGGGGGTTCGACCTCGGGTCCTTTCGGATGTGAGAATGGTTCACTCACAGCAAGACTTTACATTCGTGGACTAGCCGGTATGCTGATGGTCTAGTGTATGAGAGATTGCCGGTTCGAGTCCCAAGTATTTTTCTATAATGACCTTTTCAAAAAGGAGATTATCTTACATGGAAGAATTAGAGAAAACTTCCTTTTTCTTGCTCCTTTCGAAGCTTCAGACTGGTTCAAGGTATTTTCTGACATACTGGCAAAATTTACCAAGAATTTCTTTTCCTGACCAAAACAAAAAAACAAAAAAAACTGGAGAGCTACTTTAATCATCCTCAAAGAAGAATAATGAATTTATTGTTCGCCTCGCCCTTCTAGTTTGCTTGTGGGTAGTTAAATCACAGCTAAATATATCTGCTCTAATTATAGCTTTAAAAGTCTCTATGTTTAGCTATAATCCCCTTCCCTCTGTTCTATACTGGTGCAGCATTCATCATCCTTCTTCCTGCATGCTGTAATGCTGCTTGCTGTAATCACACTTGCTGTAACCCTGCTTGCTGTAGCGCTGCTTGCCGTAATCATACTTGCTGTAGCGCTGCTTGCTGTAATCACACTTGCTGTAACCCTGCTTGCTGTAGCGCTGCTTGCTTTAATCATACTTGCTGTAGCGCTGCTTGCTGTAGCGCTGCTTGCTGTAATCCTGCTTGCTGTAGCGCTGCTTGGTGTAGTCCTGCTTGCTGTAATCCTGCTTGCTGTAATCCTGCTTACTGTAACCCTGCTTGCTGTAACCTTTAGACTACGGTTACAGCGTTTCTCATCTTGTGATTTAGGTCATCTGTGCTTGTGAGGTCAAAAGGTTGACCTAACCAACCAGTGTAAATTGTCACACCCCTTGCCTTGGCATTGTTGGTTAGGTCAACTTTTTGACCTCACAAGCACAGTTGACCTACATCACAAAATTTCCTGCGACTTCAAAGTTACTGCTGTAACTGTAATCTGCGTTGTTCTGTAGTTACATCGTACGACCTACGAACAGTCCGCAACTTACGAACAGTCCGCAACTTACGAACAGTCCGCAACTTACGAACAGTCTGCAACTTACGAACAGTCTGCAACTTGCGAACAGTTCGCAACTTATGAACAGTCCGCAACTTACGAACAGTCCGCAACTTACGAACAATCTGCGACTTACGAACAGTCTGCAACTTACGAACAGTCTGCGACTTACGAACAGTCCTCAACTTACGAACAGTCCGCAACTTACGAACAGTCCGCAACTTACGAACAGTCCGCGACTTACGAACAGTCCGCGACCTACAACCATCCTCTATCTAGCATTATGCGTCTTACTGAGAGTGCGCTTTTTCAAAAGCGTGCGTCGGCGTAACAGTGTGCGTTACTAAACGGATGCGTCATGCAAACAGGATGCGCCCTACTAAGAATCTGCCTTTCAGAAGTAACTTACGTCATGGTAGCCATGACGTAAGTTACTTTCGCCACATAAAACCTAACTAGGTCTCTCTAGGGCAGGGGCGTACACCATGAGATATTTATAGCATTTTTTTTACCTAGTTAGCTAAGCCTATACGGCCTATCCAGTTTTCCCCCAAAAATATTGCTGCTAAATTATCCTCATTTTTTATTTATTAATAAAGAATAATAATAATAACAAAAGTTTTGTAAGGGCTCATAAGGGTTTCTAACATCTTACTGTGAAGACGTTTCGCCCACCAGAGAATAACTGATAAAGAATAACTGATAAAGTCCCTGGTGATCAACAATTTTTATCCTAGGATAAAACCTTTGGACAAGGACTTACTTCGACTAGTGGATGATACCACTATGACCCCGCCTCCTCCTGCTTCATCTCACCTGTCTACAGTATATAAGCAACTTCTATTTGCCTTATGTTGTATTTACTTCAAGATTGATGGACTGAACACATCGACTCCAGGCCGAGGGACTGATTACCTCAAACTCCTCCTTTTATTACTACTTTCCTCTTTGTATTGGACTGATGAAGCCACTGTGTGGCGAAACGTTTCCTCAATAAAGATACCCAAGTGTTGCATATGTGTCTAATTTAACAACTTGTCGGTTCTCTGAACCATTCATCTACAATGATAATCTTGTGTGACATTTTGGAACCTTTATTGTAGAAACGTTTCGTCAGCCAGTGACTTCTTCAGTCCAATACAGAGAAGAGCGGTGGAAGATGAGGAATTTAAGGTAATCAGTCCCTCTGTATTGGACTGAAGAAGCCACTAGCTGGCGTAACGGTTCGAAAATGTTGTACTAAGTAGTCTTGGTAGATGACTTAGCTCTGAGAGGATAGTCTCAGGGAGGTTGCTACTATCCCTGAGCCCAGAAATAAAATATAAAATTTCAATATCCTAGATTGAAAAAAATAAATCAGAATAAAATGCTTTAACTTGCGTTGTGTTATGTACAGTGTTAATACACTCTATCGCTGTCAATACACTCCATTACTTGCTGTTGAAATAACCTCAACGGCACTGTTGTGGACTAAGTAAGTAAGTAAGTAAGTAAGTAAGTTTATTCAGGTATACACAAATACATTTACATACATTATCATACATAGCAGCATATGTGTAGAGAACCTAGGATAACCCAAAATAGTCAGACAGAGTGACTACACCTCCTCCTCCCATTACTCATTTCTGCTTTATATTGGACTCATGAAGATACCCATCTGTTGTACATGTGTCTTAATCAGCTGTTGTGAATTGCTGTAACTCGACGCAGCTTTCAAAATACAGTCTTTACCTTACGCACATTTCACACTGCAGTAGCCACAGCTCATGGCAGACATCTTCATCCCTGTGTTTGTGTCGCTGCAGTCATCCTTAAGCACTATGTACCGCTGTTGACATGACAACTGCAATGTATTATGCGGATGTGGCTTCCGAGAAAGGCATTCACAGGATTTAGTTTCCCACCGTGAGGTTGGAATTGCTGTAGGGATGTGTGGATCATGTCAGGGATGTGTGGGTCATGTCAGGGATGTGTGGGTCATGCCAGGGATGTGTGGGTCATGTCAGGGATGTGTGGGTCATGTCAGGGATGTGTGGGTCATGCCAGGGATGTGTGGGTCATGTCAGGGATGTGTGGGTCATGTCAGGGATGTGTGGGTCATGTCAGGGATGTGTGGGTCATGCCAGGGATGTGTGGGTCATGCCAGGGATGTGTGGGTCCTGCCAGGGATGTGTGGTCATGTCAGGATGTGGCTGTCAGGGATGTGTGGGTCCTGCCAGGGATGTGTGGGTCATGCCAGGGATGTGTGGGTCATGCCAGGGATGTGTGGGTCCTGCCAGGGATGTGTGGGTCCTGCCAGGGATGTGTGGGTCATGTCAGGGATGTGTGGGTCCTGCCAGGGATGTGTGGGTCATGCCAGGGATGTGTGGGTCATGCCAGGGATGTGTGGGTCCTGCCAGGGATGTGTGGGTCCTGCCAGGGATGTGTGGATCATGTCAGGGATGTGTGGGTCATGTCAGGGATGTGTGGGTCCTGCTAGGGATGTGTGGGTCATGCCAGGGATGTGTGGGTCATGCCAGAGATGTGTAGATCATGCCAGTGATGTGTGGATCATGCCAGGGATGTGTGGGTCATGTCAGGGATGTGTGGGTCATGTCAGGGATGTGTGGGTCATGTCAGGGATGTGTGGGTCCTGCCAGGGATGTGTGGGTCATGCCAGGGATGTGTGGGTCATGCCAGGGATGTGTGGGTCATGCCAGAGATGTGTGGATCATGTCAGAGATGTGTGGGTCATGTCAGGGATGTGTGGGTCCTGCCAGGGATGTGTGGGTCATGCCAGGGATGTGTGGGTCATGCCAGAGATGTGTGGGTCATGTCAGGGATGTGTGGGTCCTGCCAGGGATGTGTGGATCATGCCAGGGATGTGTGGGTCATGCCAGGGATGTGTGGATCAGGCCTGGGATGTGTAGTTCATGCCAGGAATGTGTGGATCAGGCCAGGGGATGTGTAGATCATGCCACGAATTTGTTGATAGCGCCACAGATATGTGGATAATCTCAGCGATGTGTGGATTATGCCACGAACGTGTGGATAATACCAAGAATGTGTGGATCATGCCAAAGATGTGCAAATCATGCCAAAGATGTGTGGATCATGCCAAATATGTGTGGATCATGCCACGGACGCGTGGATCATGCCAAAGACGTGTGGATTATACCAGGCTCAAGCTAGAAGCAATCCCCGTGATTAACACACACGCTTTCGAAGGTATTGCAGATTTAATCGCAGGATTTAAAAAGGAAAAGCCTAAATTCAGATTGTTGTTCTGTAGCAACGAAGGTACAGACTCAGCGGAGATATTATCCCGTCATAGCTCTGATGTTACATATATTATTGTTTCTGGGCTGCTTATAATACAAGAATACGTTAGACAGAAAGCAGCAATGAGATCAGATTTGTTGGCGAATTTTCAGGACGATGGAGTGTTCTCTCTCTCTCTCTCTCTCTCTCTCTCTCTCTCTCTCTCTCTCTCTCTCTGTTTGACTTCCATTTTCCCAAGCTTTGTACGACCTTACAGGTTTAGCGCTGCCCCCATGAATATAAATAATAATAATAATAATAATAATAATAATAATAATAATAATAATAATAATAATAATAATAATAATCTTCCTCTTTCTCTCTTTCGGACAAAATTGTCGTCTACTAATAAAGAGATTAAACATATATTTACTTACTGCAGTGTTCCTTCCTTCTTGTGTAACTAATAACTTAACCGTGATTTTTAAAGTGGTGGACCATTAAGCCAGCGGAAGGCCTCGGTCAGATGACTAAAAGCTTCAGCTGTGGGTCATCATGACTCAGACCCGCGCCAGGAAACACTTGTCCCGTTTCCTGACAAACATTATACCTACCTTCTCGTGTTCCTGTTTATTTTACTACGTATGATTACTGTAATGTAAACGTCGTAGTTCAGCAGTTAAGTCCAGCAGTGAAGTCCAGCAGTTAAGTCCAGCAGTTAAGTCCAGCAGTTAAGTCCAGCAGTGAAGTCCAGCAGCTAGTAGACCGCAAGACGCTGTCACTTCTAGAGTTAAGACAAGACTAGAAGCCCCTATGGTAGCTCAGTTGGTATTGAAAGTTCAATCATATGGAATATATTACGTGAGGATTTTGTGTAGGACCCGCACTTGTACAACATATCGTAGTTTGCAAGAACAAAAATTATAGATAAAAGTTATAACAAACTCTTAACTCATTGATAAATTACTTTATTATCAAAGGTAAAGATGCTGGAATAGCAAAGTTCTGTTGGTATTTTGTATAGATGAATTATATAAAATATGAAACGTAATTTAGGCAGTAACTCCACTCTGTAATATAATTATAAATATGTACCCACTGGGTACTGATAATGATCATTTTGACACCCATGTTATATTATATTTCATTACAAGTGACAGGACGAGTGTACACAAAATAAAAACTCAAGTGACAATAATAATAATAATAATAATAATAATAATAATAATAATAATAATAATAATAATAATAATAATAATAATAATAAAATCAGGTGTTATATTTTTTAGCAGATTTGTCACTAGATAGATTTGTTGTGGTAGCTTCTTCATAGGTGGGCAGTCCGTCAGTGGAAGACTGGAAGACTATAGAAGAACGTGTATAAGCGCCATAGGCAGGATCCAACGCATAGGCCCCGTAGACTGAAAGCTGCTGTCCGTTGGCGGGTAAAGTGGCTTCGTGTGGGTAGTTATGAGGGCTGGGAGGTGGAGCCCGGAGATCTGACAAACTACCCTCCTGTACATAGGGCACTGTGTGATTTGGGTGGTTGTGTGTGGGGTACAGTGGGTGAGCAGCGCCCGATGCCTGTGAGGTGTAGGTAGTTGCCTGTGTGCTGTAGGAAGGTGGTTGGGTGGAATACAGCTGTTGTGTGAAGTGCTGTTGCTGCTGCGGTTGTGGCTGTCTTGCTGTGCAGTGGGTGATAGCAGAAGTGACGCTCACGTCCGCTGGGTGCGTGCTGTGCACCCCAATAGGCTCACTTGCT
Organism: Cherax destructor; assembly: GCA_009830355.1. NCBI lineage: Eukaryota > Metazoa > Arthropoda > Malacostraca > Decapoda > Parastacidae > Cherax > Cherax destructor. The sequence continues at coordinate 35,157 of WNWK01008151.1, forward strand.
ATAGGCTTTCGTTGACAACTCATAATAAAGAAAATCACTGCCAGGCTGCCTTAAAGAAAGAACCAACCCTTGAAAAATAAACACACTGAATATATATAATGTACATATATATATATATATATATATATATATATATATATATATATATATATATATATATATATATAATAATAATTTATTACAAAATATTTGATAGTCATAACAAAAACATTATATTTAAAACATAATAACAATTTTAGATCCTCATACATGCTTTCCACAAAACAATCCTCTCTTTGGAGAAGATACACTAAACAACGTTTCGAGCCCATTCTTGACCATTATCAAGTCACGGAAGGGCCGAAACATCTTGAAAAGTTTTCCTCTCGAGAAGTGTAGGGAAATTAGTGAATTGTTCCAGCCACGGTGCTGTGTCTTTCATTCTTCAATAAACTTACCTGAAAAAATTGCTCCGTAGTATTTTTCAACTGTGGTACTGACGACACAGACCAGAACACATAAGAAAGCACATAGTAGCATCCCAGGCCTCACCTGTGTCTGTAAAATACAACTTATTAATACGTATGTGACACACATACACACACACACACAAACACACACACACACACACACCCGGAGCTATGACTCGACCCCTGCAACCACAATTAGGTAAGTACACACACTCACTCTCTCACACACACACACACAGGAGCTGTGACTTGACCAGGAGCTGTGACTCGTCCCCTGCAACCACAATTAGGTGAATTAGGTGAGTACACATAAACACCTGGCCCCGCGAAGAGGCGGGGCCAGGAGCCGTGATTCTACCCCTGCAACCATAAACTACTAATAGGTGATTACAAACAGATGGATATACACACACGCACACATTTTCTTGGACTGTAAGCAGGCATTTGACACAGTTCCACACAGGAGGTTAGTGCAAAACCTGGAGGACCAGGCAGGGGTAACAGGGAAGGCACTACAATAGATCAGGGAATACCTGTCAGGAAGACAACAGCAACTCATGGTAGGTGGCGAGGTGTCAGAGTGGGCGCCTGTGACGAGCGGGGTGCCACAGGGGTCAGTCCTAGGACCGGTGCTGTTTCTGGTATTTGTGAACGACATGACGGAAGGAATAGACTCAGAAGTGTCCCTGTTTGCAAATGACATGAAGTTGATGAGAATTCAATCGAACGAAGACCAGGCAGAACTACAAAGGGACCTGGACAGGCTGCAGGCCTGGTCCAGCAACTGGCTCCTGGAGTTCAACCCCACTAAGTGCAAAGTCATGAAGATTGGGGAAGGGCAAAGAAGACCTCAGACGGAGTATAGTCTAGGGGGCCAGAGACTACAAACCTCACTCAAGGAAAAGGATCTTGGGGTGAGTATAACATAAGACACGTCTGAGGCGCACATCAACCAAATAACTGCTGCAGTATACGGACACCTATGAAACCTAAGAACAGCATTCCAACATCTCAATAAGGAATCATTCAGGACCCTGTACACGTTAGGCCTATATTGGAGTATGCAGCACCAGTTTGGAACCCGCACCTAGCCAAACACGTAAGGAAACTAGAGAAAGTGCAAAGGTTTGCAACAAGACTAGTCCCGGAGTTAAGGGAAATCAATCTGACGACACTGGAGGACAGGAGAGATAGGGGGGATATGATAACGACATATAAAATACTGAGAGGAATCGACAAGGTGGACAGAGACAGAATGTCCCATAGATGGGACTTAGCAACAAGGGGTCACAGTTGGAAGTTGAAGACTCAGATGAATCAAAGGAATGTTAGGAAATATTTCTTCAGTCACAGAATGGTCAGGAAGCGGAATAGTTTGGGAAGTGATGTAGTGGAGGCAGGATCCATACATAATAATAATAATAATAATAATAATAATAATAATAATAATAATAATAATAATAATAATAATAATAATAATAATAATAATATCTTTATTTACTACAAGTACATGTACATGGTATACAGGCCTAGCTGACATCAATGACATACTACTATATAGAAAGTCCCTTGTTATGCTGAGCATTTCGGGCAGATTAGGTCAGTGTCCTAGGATGCGACTCACACCAGTCGACTAACACCCAGGTACCCATTTTACTGATGGGTAGCTTTAAGAAGAGGTATGATAAAGCTCATGGAGCAGGAAGAGTGACCCAGTAGCGACCAGTGAAGAGGCGGGGCCAGGAGCTGTGAATCGACCCCTGCAACCACAACTAGGTGAGTACAACTAGGTGAGTACACACACACACGGGGCCAGGAGCTATGAATCGACCCCTGCAACCACAACTAGGTGAGTACACACAAACGACTGGTTGGTTAGATGGTTAATTAAGCTCAAACTTTCTCCTCTTCAAGAGAGCCATTTAAGGCTGTGTCACTTGTTCACTACCAGTCAGTTTTCAAGGTGTTTTAAATATATGGACCCAGTTTCAAAGCATACTCCTTTGAAATTGGGTCCATCAGTTTGAAACACCCCGGATATACACTCGGATTTATGCACTCTCAGTGCATACATCCTCAGTGAAATATAAATTTGTATGACTCTATTTGTGAGTATCTGTACCTAAATAAACTTATTTATTTACTTACTTAATGATCTATTAAAAAAGCTTACTTATTCTACTTAATTAATTTAACTCACTAAAATTAAATTCACTTAACTTACCTAACTTTCACTCTCTACTAATTAACTTACCTAAAGAACCCCAATGGAAATAAGTCACTCTGTCTGACTTTTTTGGGTTATCCTAGGTTCTCTACACATATGCTGCTATGTATGATAATGTATGTAACTGTATTTGTGTATACCTGAATAAACTGACTTACTTACTCCAGTACTTTGTTTACCTTAAACACCCATCACACTGGATGGTTTTCTTGGCTCAATATATCTTAGAGAAAACCACTGGGTCACAGCGGTCACTAAGGAAGATATAACTTACCTCTTAGAACCGTCTTCTAGCAAGACTTACAAACTTAGAAGTTACGTTACACTGTACTGAAAAATAACTTTTTTGTCCCCTACTATTACTGCTCAGTGATAATTCTAGTGTGACATTGAAGGGATATTTTCGTCTTATAACTAAGAGGTTAGGTTAGGTCAGGTAAGGTTAGGTCAGGAACCAGGACAAGTGTTTCCTGAAGCGGGTCTTAGTCAGATGATGTCCCGTTGTTGGAGCTTTTGGTCATCTGACCGAGGCCTTCCGCTGGCTTACCCCTCCACCCCTTTAAAAATTATGGCCATAATTATATTTTTTTATGACTATATAAGTAAGAGGTCAACATTATGTATTGTATGTATGTATAATAATAATAATAACGAATACGTATACATTAAAAATAATAATAATAATCAACACCAATATTAATAATAGTTATAATATTAACAATAATAACAATAATAATAATAATAATAACAATAATACAATAAAAATAATAATAATAAGAAGAAGAAGAAAAAAATAGATAACAATAATTATGATAATAATAATAATAATAATGATTAATAATAATAATAAGAAGAATAGATAAATAATAATAATAATAATAATAATAATAATAATAATCCTTACTTGGAATAGTGGAGTCATGTTGGGTGTGTACCAGATATTCCTGCGTCTTAACCCAGATGTTATTCATGTGTTCAAAAACAATGGAAATGTTGCACAGGGAGACCGTTGTTCACGGTAGTGTTCAGTGTTCAGGCTGCAACGCAGTTCTAGAGTGAACTGAGTGTTCTAGTGTCAGCAAGGGTTCAGGGTTAGTAACATCCGCTCAACACATTCGTCATTCAAAACTGCTGTTGCCACTTGTGTGTGTTGTAACCACAAGTATTGTGATTCATTTATTCTGTTTCATAGTATAAACATCGAGAGGTGTGTGTGTTTCTCGGTGTATATACACCGAGATGTTTGTAAGAGAGAGATAGAGAGATGGCTCACAGCTGGCCCACAGCTGGCCCACAGCTGGCCCACAGATGGCTCACAGCTGGCCCACAGATGGCTCCAACTTCATCTTGTTCCCTACTTGTATGTTTCATAACAATAAAAATGCTTTCAAATGAGCTGATGTAGGTAACAGCTCTTAGCTTGTCAATAAAGTTAGGAATCCTTAACTTGTCAATAAAGTCAGGAATCCTTAACTTGTCAATAAAGTCAGGAATCCTTAACTTGTAAATAGCTTGTCAATAAAGTTAGGGATCGTTAACTTGTCAATAAAGTCAGGAATCCTTAACTTGTCAATAAAGTCAGGAATCTTTAACTTGTCAATAGCTTGTCGATAAAGTTAGGAATCCTTAACCTAACCTTGTCAAACCCTGTGTAAAGAGAGAGAGAGAGAGAGAGAGAGAGAGAGAGAGAGAGAGAGAGAGAGAGAGAGAGAGAGAGAGAGAGAGAGAGAGAGAGACCCATCCTGGATAGATCTGTCATTTCAGCAGAGCCTTCAACACAGGAGGGATGTGAGCGGCCTTACTGTTATGTACAAGGCCAACATTGTCAAAGTACCACACTTGGCTCCACTTCGAGGACAGCTTCTATACCACAAGACGGGCAGCCAGCAGCAACTTCACTCTGGCTGTAACCTTCCCCAGAACATCACTTCATCTGAGATCATTTATCCCAGGATGACTCGAGTCTGGAACACATTCGTACAACATTATGACGTCAACGAGATAAAGTCAGTTGATCAAATGAAAATGCTGGCCCACAGATGGCTCACAGATGGCCCACAGCTGGCCCACAGATGGCTCTAACTTCATCCTGTTCCCTACTTGTATGTTTCATAACAATAAAAATGCTTTCAAATGAGTTGATGTAGGTAACAGCTCTTAGCTTGTCAATAAAGTTAGGAACCCTTAACTTGTAAATAGCTTGTCAATAAAGTTAGGAATCCTTAACTTGTAAATAGCTTGTCAATAAAGTTAGGAATCCTTAACTTGTAAATAGCTTGTCAATAAAGTTAGGAATCCTTAACTTGTAAATAGCTTGTCAATAAAGTTAGGAACCCTTAACTTGTAAATAGCTTGTCAATAAAGTTAGGAATCCTTAACTTGTAAATAGCTTGTCAATAAAGTTAGGAATCCTTAACTTGTAAATAGCTTGTCAATAAAGTTAGGGATCCCCTAACCTTGTAAAACCCTGTTTAAAAGAGAGAGAGAGAGAGAGAGAGAGAGAGAGAGAGAGAGAGAGAGAGAGAGAGAGAGAGAGAGAGAGAGAGAGAGAGAGAGAGAGTTTAACCCGGAGGTTAGCCACCCAGGATAACCCAAGAAAGTCAGTGCATCATCGAGGTCGAGGACTGCCTGTCTATTTCCATTGTGGTCCATAAATCTTGTCTCCCAGGATGCCACCCACACCAGTCGACTGATATCCAGGTACCTACTTGCTTGCTAGGTGAACGGGACAGCAGGTGTAAGGAAACACACTTAATGTTTCCACCCATGCCGGGGATCGAACCACAGACACTGTGTGTACGAGCATACAGAGGTTTGCATCTTTCAGTGTATACACAGAGAGGTATGTATGTTTCGGTGTATATACGTAGAGAGGTGTGTATCTCTCAGTGTATATACACTGAGAGTTAGATTTTAATTCCTACTGTAGGGTTTAAAATATTCTATGTATGTATGTCATCCTCACCCTTAGTGACTCGTGTAGTCGATAGGCATCAAACCTAAAAAGCTAAAGTTGATGTTTTGACTGATTTATTATTATTATTAGCTGCATTTTCTTGGATCAAGAGACCTTCACCGCCATCAAGGCCCCCAGGAACGTTGAAGAAGCTACGTTGACCTTTGTAACGAAGGACGTTAAAGGTCAATCTTGAATGAGGTAGCGTGTTGCATACAAGTCTTAAGAGAGTGACTCAAGTTGTTGGGCAATGTGAGACTGGGACAACGTTTCGCCCAGTGTAGTAGAGCTTTGTCATGTCATGTTTCCCTCTGTGCAGAGCTTCATCACGTATCGTTCTGAGTAGAGATTTATCAAGCTACGTTTCGCTCTGTGTAAATTTCACCTAGCCAGTAACGTTTCACCCAGTGTAAATTTCACCTAGCCAGTAACGTTTCGCTCTGTGTAAATTTCACCTAGTTATATATCGTGCAGTACAGAGCTCCACCAAGCCTTGACTTGATCAAGCTCCACACACAGCTTATCCTCATCCCTGTAAAAGCTTAACCAGCAACCTGTGTCGCTTTTCCTCATAAAATATCAACCTTAAAAGCTCTCGTTTCAGGAACGAGGGGGAAGAAAAATACGCATTTTTTGTTTACGCTGGTAATTACGCAGGAAGCCATGGAACGTTTACACTGGTGCTTCAAGTGGGAAAGTTTTGCGTTTAGGGAGAACGTGACTCTGTTGTGACCAGTGGCGTTTTACAGTGTGTAGACTCGTCATACTCGGACTAGAAAATTTATTCACTGCTTGTTTATGCACTTTGCAGTGTATGAAGTTTTTTTTTAGGCATTTATACATTATATTTATGCATTTATGTGATAAATGCAGAATTTGTATTAGGATATCTGTGTGTGTGTGTGTGTGTGTGTGTGTGTGTGTAATTTCATTATTACGTTCTGATTGATTTCAGACTGATACTTCGTGATCTGACAGAACTCTGAGTGGCACTTCATGATCTGATAAGCTTCTGATTGATCCCATACATGACCTGATAAACCAGAAGCTGATGATATACACGTCCTGATAAACCAGAAGCTGATGATATACACGTCCTGATAAACCGCTGGTTGACGTCTGACGAAATAAACCCGGAGCGATAACTGTCCTTATAGCTACGGAATTGACAAATATTATAATGTTTCAGCTGTGATCTTGCTTTTTTTTTTAAAGCTTTCTCGTGAGCTAAGTGTGGCAGAACAGACGTAGGTGTAGAACAAGCTTTTGTTGTGACAACGTTTCGCTCTGTGAAGCGCGAAACTCGAGGTAAAGAGACACTTTGTGTAAAGCAAAGCTTTCCTTATGGGAAGTCAATATTATTTTCATACCGATACAATGTGATCAGTTCAGGATATTATGGAAACGTTTCTACCCCGAGTGACGTTTCACCAGCCACGAGTGGCGAAACGTTTACGTATAGACCTACGAGTGAAGCCGAGTGAGTCGTCTTTGTATCTTTCCTGATCAGGGAGTCAGGAGACGGCCCCTCTCTGCAGGGACGAAATTCATGCAAATAAGCATTGAAAAGTTGACAGAGTGGCGCTGAACTGAGAGACGGAGTCGCAAAAGCAATTTTGTCGTTAAATCCTGATCAGGGAAATTTTTATTTTGTATTTAGGAAAGTTGTTTCTCTTTTTCCGTTTCAATGAATGTTTAAGTGAGGGAATCACTTGTTTCCCGGAGCACAATTGGAGGTCAAGTGATGTAGTGAGAACGATTCTTGAAAGAGAGCTATTGAATGAATGATGGTGGAGGTGTTTTCTTCTTTGTTGGTTCTGCCTTAGTGGGTGACGGTGTATTTTTTTTTTTTACCTTATCGTTCGTCTCCCACCATGGTAGGGTGGCTCAGAGAACGAAAACACATTCACCACCATTCGTTCAATAGCTCTCCTGCCAGAAGTGCCCGACAATCACAATTCAGCGGATGTATCAAACCAAAAAAAGATTTGGGAATGGGAAAAGTCTGACTAACAAAGTAGCTGGAGCTTTACGAGACACTCAAGGTGATCAAAGGAGAGCGCGAATGGTAAGTGTGAGAGCGAGAGTGGGAATATGATTGTGTTTTCTTACAGTGCAGGAAGAAGGCGCTCGACGCAGCATCCCAAACACAAACTAGAAGACGCAGGAGCATGTGAGAAAGCTTCTTTCTATTTTATATATTTAAAGGCTGGCGACTGCACGTAGGTCACACACACACACACACACACACACACACAACACACACACACACACACACACAAACACACACACACACACACACACAACACAAACACACTAACTGGTAAACCTTCCAAATATAAGTCTGTTAATTCATGTATATATCAAATCAATCAAGTTTTTTATATCAGTCAAAGAAATTGTCCAAACAAGAAAAGCATTGTAGATTGTATCTAATCTAGGCTTTAAGAAAGACAATTCCATGAAAGACTAATTTCGAAATGGCAAAAAATATAATAGGTGGAATAAAAAGAAAATTATTATAATGTATGAGAGATCAGCTGGACCAGCCGAGCTGTGGTTCATAAGTTGGATTGCGTGCGGCCAGCAGTAACAGCCTGGTTGATCAGGCCATGATCCACTGTGAGGTCTCGTCGAGGACCGGGCTGTGGGGAGCGTTGACCCCCCTGTAACACCCTCCAGGTAGACTCCAGGTAGAGTTATAAGAGGAAAAATATATGTGTGGGAAGATGTCATGAGTGGGGTGCCTCAAGTACTCGCATTACAAGAAGGAATAAAGAACTTATATAAATGTTCTCACTAACGAAAAATAGATCTTACACATAAAGAACCCGCACATAGCAGAAACGTATGACGACGTTTCGGTCCTACTTGGACTAATTAATGGTTCAAGTTGGACCGAAACGTCGTTATAAGTTTCTCTAATGTGTGTGTTATTTCCGTATTGTTCCAGTCACGATATTGTGACTTGTTGTTGTAAAGATTCTTACGTAAATATATGGAACAAAAGACTTTGTAAGATGACGTGGAAAAGTTACTTCATGGAATGATAGATGGCGTGATAGATGGAGTGATAGATGGAGTGATAGATGGAATGAAAGATAGATGGTGGAATATGATATAGAAATCAGGTTACATGATTTCACCGCCGCTACAGCTAGCAGCACTAACAGCAGCACCACCACCACCACCACCAGCAGCACTAGCAGCAGCACCAGCACCACCACCACCACCACCAGCAGCAGCACCAGCAGCAGCAGCACCAGGAGCAGCAGCAGCAGCACCAGCAGCAGCACCAGCAGCAGCAGCAGCACCAGCAGCAGCACCAGCAGCACCAACAGCAGCACCAGAAGCACCAGCGCACCAGCAGCAGCACCAGCAGCACCAGCAGCACCGCAGCGCAGCAGCACCAGCAGCAGCACCAGCAGCACCAGCAGCAGCACCAGCAGCACCAGCAGCAGCACCAGCAGCACCAGCAGCAGCACAGCAGCACCAGCAGTGGAGGATCAGTGGTTGGTGGGGTGCCAATATTTTCATGTACACAACGCACAAACATTGCCAGCAAAGTGTTTTTGGCTTTTCTGCTAACTTGAGCACCAGCTGGGAAGGCTGGCTTCAAAGCTGCCATCTGTGATGGAAGTTGAGTGCTTCTTTGTTGGTGTGTGTTGAGTGCTTCAGTGTTAGTGTGTGTTGAGTGCTTCAGTGTTAGTGTGTGTTGAGTGCTTCAGTGTTAGTGTGTGTTGAGTGCTTCAGTGTGGGTGTGTTGAGTGCTTCAGTGTGGGTGTGTGTTGAGTGCTGCAGTGTGGGGTGTGTTGAGTGCTGCAGTGGGGCGTGTGTTGAGTGCTGCAGTGCGGGTGTGTTGAGTGCTTCAGTGTGGGTGTGTGTTGAGTGCTGCAGTGCGGGCGTGTGTTGAGTGCTTCAGTGTGGGTGGTGTTGAGTGCTGCAGTGCGGGCGTGTGTTGAGTGCTTCAGTGTGGGTGTGTGTTGAGTACTTCAGTGTGGGCGTGTGTTGAGTGCTGCAGTATGGGTGTGTGTTGAGTGCTTCATTGTGGGCGTGTGCTGAGTGCTGCAGTGCGGGCGTGTGTTGAGTGCTGCAGTGCGGGCGTGTGTTGAGTGCTTCAGTGTGGGTGTGTGTTGAGTACTTCAGTGTGGGTGTGTGTTGAGTGCTGCAGTGCGGGCGTGTGTTGAGTGCTGCAGTGTGGGTGTGTGTTGAGTACTTCAGTGTGGGTGTGTGTTGAGTGCTGCAGTATGGGTGTGTGTTGAGTGCTTCATTGTGGGCGTGTGCTGAGTGCTTTAGTGTGGGTGTGCGTTGAGTGCTTCAGTGTGGGAGTGTGTTGAGTGCTTCAGTGTGGGCGTGTGTTGAGTGCTTCAGTGTGGGCGTGTGTTGAGTGCTTCAGTGTGGGCGTGTGTTGAGTGCTTCAGTGTGGGCGTGTGTTGAGAACTGTCATGAATGAACGGACACATTTACTGCTGCTACGTTTCGCTCACCAGGTAAGATGTAGTAGTAGTAGTAATATCAGTAGTAGTAGTAGTAGTAGTAGTAGTAATAGTAGTGTAGTAGTAGTAGTAACAGTAGTAGTAGTAGTAATAGTAGTGGTAGTAGTAGTAGTAACAGCAGTAGTAGTAGTAGTAGTAATAGTAGTGGTAGTAGTAGTAGTAACACAGTAGTAGTAGTAGTATATAGTAGTGGTAGTAGTAAGTAGAATAGTAGTGCAGTAGAGACAGTAGTAGTAGTAGAATAGTATAGTAGTGTAGTAGTAGTAACATGGAGTAGATAACAGCAGGCAAATGTGCCACCTTCTGGGCACTTAACATCACTCAATTTCCACACCCTTTCTATCCATGATTTGTATTGTTTGCATTGGACTAACAAGGCTCCTGGTGGTCGAAACGTATCAGCAGTAAACGTCCTATTAGTTGGACACGCGTCCACTTATCCAGCATTTCGAAAACAACTGAATCAGAAGAGAAAATTGACGAGATATTGAACATTAAATCTGTGAAATACAGAACGTGAAATCTGTGAAATACAGAACGTGAAATCTGTTAAATACAGTACGTGAAATTTGTGAAATACAGGAAGTGAAATCTGTGAGATACAAAACGTGAAATCTGCAAAATACCGAACCTGAAATCTGAGAGTGGATTTGTGGAATGGATTTCCAGGTTGAGGGTCGCGTCTGGCAACTGCAGTGGAAGGATTGATAATACCAACAGCGATAGTAGGGGGAGAGACAAATTCAGTATTATGGATCATTTTATTGACGATGTTTCGCCCATACAGTGGTCTTGGGCGAAACGTGTAACTTGGTCAGCAGCGGATATATGATGAATCAAAAGGATAAAAACCGTTTTACATTAAGCGACGTTTCGGTCTCGCTGAAGCTTTGCTAAGTACTTGACTAAAATTCACATAGAGCGAAACGTCGTGTGCTTGACTCACCATTGAATGGATAGCACTGGAATAAAGAGGAAGGCAGTAAAGAGAGTGTTAAAGGATATTTATGATAATAAAGAAATGTGTTTATGTGTGTGTGTGTATTTGTGTGTGTTGTGTGTGTTTGTGTGTGTGTCCTCGCTCTCTCCCGGCCTCGTGGTTAATAAGGTCGAAAATCCACAGGAGTTCTTACTTATAGAGCTGAGAGGTGACCCTTAAGACCTGACCAATTCCTCTCCATGCCTCCCAAGAGGAAAAAGAATTTCGGTAATGATTATTTAAAAGTCGAGAGGAAAATCGTACAGAAATGATAATTTAATGTTAAGGGAGAAAAATCGAAGATGAATTACGATATTAAAAGCTTTAAGTCACTTTTCATTCTCGTATTCCTATTCATCAAAACGAGTTACGTTCAAATTAAATGACAAACTTGACTACAGAATATATATGTATATATATATATATATATATATATATATATATATATATATATATATATATATATATATATATATATATATGCAAAACAACTACGGGGGAGTAGAATGATAGCTCTAGGCCTCTCGTGTTGCAATCAACACATCATCAGAAGCTTGCAAAATTGCAGAAGAGGAGGAGGATATCCCAGCAAGTACGTTCTATTCTGGCAGTAATTTGCAATCGTTGTTGTTAACATTGTTTAGCTAAGAGGGTAAATGCTTCGTGCTTGCAAATTTTAGTTTTAAAGTGTTTTAAGGCTTTTCCTTCCCGCCGATCTAAGCTCATTCTAAGCTCATTATCTACATTCTACATTCTTTTCGAACTCCTCACTCGTCTATCTACCCAAGCATTCTCCCTCTCCCTCTTTCCTCAACGGAGGGGAGTATTGGTTTAGCGGCAGGCTGGAGGGAGCTGAGGCCATCCCTGATACATCATAGGAAGACAAGCTTTTGCATTTTCCAGAGCAGTAATATTCTTGAGCCTTGTGTCTTGGAATATATAACAAGCCAGCTAGATTACCAGAAGGTGCACACACACAAGAATATATATATATATATATATATATATATATATATATTTCTTTCAACACGTCGGCCGCCTCCCACCGAGGCAGGGTGGCCCAAAAGGAAAACGAAAGTTTCTCCTTTTACATTTAGTATATATACAGGAGAAGGGTTACTAGCCCCTTCCTCCCGTCATTTTGTCGCCTCTTACGACACGCATGGCTTACGGAGGAAGAATCTGTTCCACTTCCCAATGGAGATTATATATATATATATATATATATATATATATATATATATATATATATATATATATATATATATAAAGTAAATATCGCAAACCAAGCGATACTCCGGACTGCATAGAGCGTGTTCATAGATGAAGAAATTAAGAAAATATTTGACATTGACACGAAACTGCGATATCCTAAAGTGTTTATGGAATCTGCCATGCTGGCAGCTAAGAAAACTTGTTATAGAACAGAACCTAGGATAACACCTCAGACCACGCAGAACATCCCACCACGCAACACATTCTTCCCGCAGCACATCCTCCCTGCATCACATCCATTCCTGAAACACATCCTTCCCTTAAGCACATTCTCCTGTAGCACATCAATCCCTGTAGCACATCCTCCCTGCAGCAGATCGTCCCTGCAGCACATCCTCCCTGCAGCACATCCTGCACAACACTACACTACACTACACAACACTGTATTACACTACACAACACTACACTCCACAACACTGCACTACACTACACACCACTGCACTACACAACACTCCACTACACTACACAACACAACACTACACTACACAACACTGCACTACACTACACAACACTACACTACACAACACTGCACTACACTACACAACACTTCACAACACTGCACTACACAACACAACACTACACTACACAACACTGCACTACATTACACAACACTGCACTACACAACACTGCACTACACTACACAACACAGCACTACACTACACAACACTTCACAACACAACACTACACAACACTACACTACACAACACTGCACTACACAACACTAGCACTACACAACACTGCACTACACTACACAACACTACTAACTACAACACTACACTACACAACACTACACTACACAACACTCACTACACAACACTGCACTACATAACAACACTGCACTACACAACACTGCACTACACTACACAACACTGCACTACACTACACAACACTGCCACACTACACAACACTCACTACACAACACTGCACTCACAACACTGCACTACACAACACTGCACTACACTACACAACACTGCACTACACAACACTGCACTCACTACACAACTGACTCACAACACTGCACTACACAACACTGCACTACACTACACAACACTGCACTACACAACACTGACTACAACACTGCACTACTTACAACACTCACTACACTACACAACACTACACTCACACAACACTGCACTACACAACACTACACACACTCATACACAACACTACACTACACAACACTACACTACACAAACACTACATATCACTACACTACACTACACAACATTGCACTGCACAACACTGCACTACACTACACAACACTGCACTACACTACACAACACTGCACTACACAACACTGCACTACACAACACTGCACTACACAACACTGCACTACACAACACTGCACTACACAACACTGCACTACACAACATGCACTAATACACACACTACACAACACTGCCTAACAACACTGCACTACACAACACTGCACTACACAACACTGAACTATACAACACTGCACTACATAACACTGCACTACACAACACTGTACTACACAACACTGCACTATACAACACTACACTACACAACAGTGCACTTCACTACACAACACTGCACTACATAACACTGCACTACACAACATTGCACTATACAACACTACACTACACAACACTGCACTTCACTACACAACACTGCACTACACAACACTGCACTACACAACACTACTCTGCACTACGCAACACTGAACTACTCTTCATAACACAGCACTACACTACACAACACTACACAACACTACACTACACAACACTACAGTATATATATCTATGTCTGCTATGATGGGACCTTACTCAACTATGATGGCGGAAATTATCCCAGCGCCTACAAAATGATAGTTGACTACTACAACAGCACAGTTGCTTCAGAAGACTTGTAGTTATCAATGATGTAGAACAAGACGCTGATACCTGTGCGTACCATGCAATAGCCTTCATGGAGATTGTTGTTAGTTCCGGTCTCAAGAAAGCCCGTGACATCAAGCGCTGGTTCACCATAAGAATGAAGTATTCCCCGGATATTACAGCAATCAACCTGGTCAAGCAAATGATAACTGAATTCGATAATAATATAGTTACTTCCTGTGACAACTTAGAGGATAGCGTATTAACTCCAGAGATTATAAGTCATCTAGTTGCAGTAAGGAAGAATAATAAGTCTGTTAAACGTACACTTGAAAGTCAGACGCCATCAGACCCACCCCAGAAAAAGATAAAAGTGTGAATTATGAGTAAAGTAAAGTAAAGTAAAGTAAATTTTATTTCATTGCAGATTTACATAGGTATTGGTAGTTACAATATAAACTGAGTGCAAGGAGAGCCACTGACATGCCATGGCATTAGGGGCAGCTTAATCTAATGACTTATAGACTATGTACATAATATTAGAGAAATTGATTGAGTTTATTCTAGTTAAAATTTGTTTTCAAATTACAATATGATGATATTATAGTTAAAATTATAACATAATGATATTAAATTGTAACAAGTGTAGTGCAGTGTTGTATAGTGAAGATAGTGCAGTGTTGTGTAGTGTAGTGCAGTGTTAGTTACCATTTTGTCCTAGGCACATGTCGACTAGACACTAGGCCTGTTGTATGTGTGTGTGTATGTATGTGTGTGTGTGTGTAAGGAAACACTTTGAAATGTTTCCGCCCCGCCGGGAATTGAACCCTCCGTGTGTGAAGCGAGAGCATTAGCCACCAGGCCACCGGGCATATATCTGTTAAGGTGATGGTGCTAAAGAAAGAACTAACTCAGAAGTGCCTTCCTCTGGAGAGCCATTTGATTCGCCTGACCTTCCTCAAATTATAACAAACTTGCAGAAAAAAATTGAGCATCTTGAACAGATGCTGACAAGTTTAATAAATATATGTAGTCAAGATGATGCTCTTGAGTGCGTTGATGATGTCAAAAGTGCATCAACAATCTCTGTTCAATTTCAAGCTATTTGTAAAAAAGAAGCCCATGACTCTTGGCTTCAAAACTCACCTTGGAACTGGCTGCCAAGATGCTGAAAAATTCTTAGAGTTAAAGGTTCTGAAGATAAACACGTACAAACTATGTTATTTGCTGTTAAGTTTCTGTACACTGTAGGCAAAGCTAATAGTCTTGCCATCTTATGAGCAAGAGATTGTAATAACTCACTACAATGGATAGATTACAAATTTTGTCATGGAACATTGCTTCCATCAGGAAGCATTAGGAATAATATTAGGAGAAAATAAAAATGAGATAAATGATTAAGCTGAGTGGGAATGCCCATTTAGAAACATGACGTAGATAATTTTTAACCCACTTGATGATAGACATGAACGGGTAGATACAGTATGACTGATGGAGCAAGCTTAGCATGGACAGACTGACTGATGTTGTAGTGGCCAGGCTTAGGCTTGGCTACAAGTACTGACTGATGTTGTAGTGGCCAGGCTTAGCTTGGCTACAAGTACTGACTGATGTTGTAGTGGCCAGGCTTAGGCTTGGCTACAAGTACTTCTGGCAGTTTGGGAGACACACAGATGATGATCAAACTAAATCCAAATTATGTGATCAGGCATATGGTCACTGTCTTGAACACTATGTGCTTAATTGTGCACTTATTGAGGAATATAGAGATAGACAGTATAATAACCTATGTGACATGTCAAGATATCTTATTCATGAAATAAGATACCAATTGTACTAAGCAAATTTCCTAAATTTGCTTGTAACAGATAATTGAAATGTAGATATAAACCCAAATGTACAATTGTTAACCTCTTTGGGGCCTAGTGCCTAGGCCTTTTGTGTATCCATATGCTCTTGCGCTACCGTCCACAGGATGGATATGGGGTGCACAATAAACTAGCCACTTCGGTGGCAAAATCTATCTATATAATCTATAT
Source organism: Cherax destructor (assembly GCA_009830355.1). Lineage (NCBI taxonomy): Eukaryota > Metazoa > Arthropoda > Malacostraca > Decapoda > Parastacidae > Cherax > Cherax destructor. The sequence goes on from WNWK01008151.1 coordinate 51,416, forward strand.
CTCCCATATAAAGAGAATTTATCTATCCTGCCGAATGCTCTTAGAAGATTTAATATACAAGTAGTATTTAAAAATTCACGGACTGTTAGAAGCATCCTGATAAAGAATGCACCACAACAACGTGTTGCTGGTGTCAACAGAGTTGGTTGCAATGGTTGCAGTCTCTCCTATTTGGGACAAACGGGAAAATCATTAGCGGTGAGAATGTCCCAGCACCGTTATTCGATACGTATAGCACAGGAGTCGAACTCGATTTTCAACCATATTAGAGCTTGTAATAACCCGGCAAATTGGCAAGAAGCAAGAGTCATTATTCCTTGTTCCTCTTGGCTTGAAAGGAATATTGTAGAATCGGCAATTATTAAGCATGATAGGCAGGCTTTATACAACATCAGTGATGTGCTGTTCAAATTAGACGCGTTTTTAGTTTAAAGTTGGGCTCTTATACGAATGCATCAGAATGCCTTAATTGTAATGCCACACCGAGGAATTAGGGCATATATTTTTTACTGCCGTTTCTGAAGATTGAACCAGAGTTTGCCTCAGAATTATGTGGGATGAATATCTGTGACCGGATTCATTGTTATTGCAGATGCCCCTTTAAAAGCGTTTATTTATTTTAATAAGCCCAGTTACTTTTACATAACTTGTAGAAGTCCCCCCATATACGGGACCGTTTTCTCTTGTAATATTGAGGGACACGTTGGCCTTGAGTGCCTGTGGTCATTTCCGGTACTCTCCTTTCCCTCTCCCTACACTATTCTCTCATTCCAGTAAAGGCGGTCCTCTGGGAACGTTATTTGCTAGAACTCCTCCTCTTTTCTGCAATTTTGCAAGCTCCTGATGATGTGTTGATTGCAACACGAAAGGCCTAGAGCTATCATTCTAATCCCCGAGGTTGTTTTGCATATATATATATATATATATATATATATATATATATATATATATATATATATATATATATATATATATATATATATATATATATATATATATATATATATATATATATATATATATATATATATATATATATTATATTTTTTCAAGATATGAATGGGGTACCTTGCAAATTGTGACATAGCCTGGAAGTGGATAAAGGCACAGGAAGAATATTGGATTTTCCCGGGTGAATATTCCTTCCTACCAATCCTATATACACATACATATATATATATATATATATATATATATATATCACAGTGTCGGGCGACAGGGAGGAGCTGCTGACCACAGGGAGGAGCTGCTGACCACAGGGAGGAGTACAAGATCGGCAAGTACAGGGACATAAGCCAACAGTATCAATTTGTCCCAGTGGGATCAGAAACCTTGGGATCATGGGGAAAAATGCAACACGTTTCCTTAAAGAACTGGGTTCCAGACTCATCGACACCACCAGAGACCCAAGGGCAGCCACGTTCATGTTCCAGCGTCTCAGCGTGGCCATCCAGAGGGGAAATGCATGCTGCATACTGGGCTCGCGTCCGGCTTCGGAGGAGCTGGAAGAGATTCATAATCTTTGATATATTGTACCAATGTAATCATGTTCATGTTTGTGTTTTCTGTCAATGTATTCTGTCTATTAATAAAGCATTTGTACTATATTTATATATATATATATATATATATATATAAGATGGGGTGGTAGGAGAAGTGGAATATTCAAATGGCTTCAGGAAGAAATCCAAATATTCTTCCTTGAAGCCTTTTTATCCACTTCTCCGAGGCTATGGGTCCCACAATTTGTATCAGAGGTGGACCCCTTTATTTTTTTTATTATATATATAGTATTATATATATATATATATATATATATATATATATATATATATATATATATATATATATATATATATATATATATATATATTTTTTTTTTTTTTTTTTTTATTAACACATCGGCCGATTCCCACCAAGGCAGGGTGGCCCGAAAAGAAAAACTTTCATCATCATTCACTCCATCACTGTCTTGCCAGAAGGGTGCTTTACACTATAGTTATAAAACTGCAACATTAACACCCCTCCTTTAGAGTGCCGGCACTGTACTTCCCATCTCCAGAACTCAAGTCCGGCCTGCCGGTTTCCTGAATCCCTTCATAAATGTTACTTTGCTCACACTCCAACAGCACGTCAAGTATTAAAAACCATATGCCTCCATTCACTCCTATCAAATACGCTCACACATGCTTGCTGGAAGTCCAAGCCCTCGCACACAAAACTTCCTTTACCCTCCCTCCAACCTTTCCTAGGCCGACCCCTACCCCGCCTTCCCTCCACTACAGATTTATACACTCTCGAAGTCACTCTGTCTCGTTCCATTCTCTCTACATGTCCAAACCACCTCAACAACCCTCCTCAGCTCTCTGGACAATCGTTTTGGTAATCCCGCACCTCCTCCTAATTTCCAAACTCCGAATTCTCTGCATTATATTCACACCACACATTGACCTCAGACATGACATCTCCACTGCCTCCAGCCTTCTCCTCGTTGCAACATTCATCACCCATGCTTCACACCCATATAAGAGCGTTGGTATAACTATACTCTCATACATTCCCTCTTTACTTCCATGGACAAGGTTCTTTGTCTCCACAGACTCCGAAGTGCTCCACTCACCCTTTTCCCTCATCAATTCTATGATTCACCTCATCCTTCATAGACCCATCCGCCGACATGTCCACTCCCAAATATCTGAATACATTCACCTCCTCCATACTCTCTCCCTCTAATCTGATATCCAATCTTTCGTCACCTATTCTTTTGTTATCCTCATCACCTTACTCTTTCCTATATTCACTTTCAATTTTCTTCTTTTACACACCCTACCAAATTCATCCACCAACCTCTGCAGCTTCTCTTCAGAATCTCCCAAAAGCACAGTGTCATCAGCAAAAAGCAACTGTGACAACTCCCACTTTGTATTTGCTTCTTTATCTTTTAGCCCAACACCTCTTGCCAAGACCCTCGCATTCACTTCTCTTACAACCCCATCTATAAATATATTGAACAACCACGGTGACATCACACATCCTTGTCTAAGGCCCACTTTTACTGGGAAATAGTCCCTTCCCTCCTACACACTCTAACCTGAGCCTCACTATCCTCATAAAAACTCTTCACTGCTTTCAGTAACCTTCCTCCTATTCCATACACCTGCAACATCTGCCACATTGCCCCCTATCTACCCTATCATACGCCTTTTCCAAATCCATAAATGCCACAAAAACATCTTTACCCTTATCCAAATACTGTTCACCTATATGTTTCACTGTAAACACTTGGTCTACACACCCCTACCTTTCCTAAAGCCCCCTTGTTCATCTGCTATCCTGCTTTCTGTTTTACTCTTAATTCTTTCAATAATAACTCTACCATACACTTTACCAGGTACACTCAACAGACTTATTCCCCTATAATTTTTGCACTCTCTTTTGTCCCCTTTGCCTTTATACAAAGGAACAATACACGCTCTCTGGCAATCCCTAGGTACCTTACCCTCTTCCATACATTTATTAAATAATAGCACCAACCAATCCAAAACTATATCCCCACCTGCTTTTAACATTTCTATCTTTATCCCATCAATCCCAGCTGCCTTACCCCCTTTCATTCTACCCACTGCCTCACGAACTTCCCTACACCCACAACTGGCTCTTCCACACTCCTACAAGATGTTATTCCTCCTTGCCCTACACACGAAATCACAGCTTCCCTGTCTTCATCAACATTTAACAAATCCTCAAAATATTCTCTCCATCTTCCCGATACCTCTAACTCTCCATTTAATAACTCTCTCTCCTATTTTTAACTGTCAAATCCATTTGTTCTCTAGGCTTCCTCAACTTATTAATCTCATTCCAAAACTTTTTCTTATTTTCAACAAAATTTGCTGATAACATCTCACCCACTCTCTCATCTGCTCTCTTTTTACATTGCTTCACCACTCTTTTAACCTCTCTTTTCTCTCCATATACTCTTCCCTCCTTGCATCACTTCTACTTTGTAAAAACCTCTCATATGCTAACTTTTTCTCCCTTACTACTCTCTTTACATCATCATTCCACCAATCGCTCCTCTTCCCTCCCGCACCCACTCGCCTGTAACCACAAACTTCTGCTGAACACTCTAACACTACATTTTTAAATCTACCCCATACATTTTCGACCCCATTGCCTACACTCTCACTAGCCCATCTATCCTCCAATAGTTGTTTATATCTTACCCTAACTGCCTCCTCTTTTAGTTTATAAACCTTCACCTCTCTTTTACTTACTGATTCTATTTTCCTTGTATCCCATCTACCTTTTACTCCCACTGTAGCTATAACTAAAAAGTGATCTGATATATCTGTAGCCCCTCTATAAACATGTACATCCTGAAGTCTACTCAACAGTCTTTTATCTACCAATACATAGTCCAACAAACTACTGTCATTACGCCCTACATCATATCTTGTATACTTATTTATCCTCTTTTTCTTAAAATATGTATTACCTATAACTAAACCCTTTCTATACAAAGTTCAATCAAAGGGCTCCCATTATATATATATATATATATATATATATATATATATATATATATATATATATATATATATATATATATATATATATATCAAAGTAGTATACTGTACTGTTCTATACTATATATGTAAATCAGCTCTGGAAATGCTTTTCTTAAGTACGTTCGTTTTAATGTATTTACACTAAAAGTGGAAATTGGTCTCTTCACATATTCCAAATAGCCGGGAGAGGAGAATGTTCTTCATCTTTAAAAAAAATGAGAATATTTGCCACACTCACAACAAGAGAAACATTGAACAATATAGTTCCCTTACTATCTGTTCGGGCGAACTGATTTTCCTTCCTAACAAGAGTAAATCAGTGTGGCTCTCGAGAAATGGGAAAAGTTTGTCTTATTATCATTCGTCTGGAGGAGCCCTTGGCTGTCTGTTAGTGCTCCGGAATCTTGTTACTGCCTCCTCCACACACACACACACACACACACACAGTGACCTTATTGGAAACAGGGTCAACACTAGAGTCATGGAGAGGGAATAATGGCACTCCAGTGGCTAACAGACACTAGACGTAGAACAGGACAAGAGGTCAAAAGCTTTCGAATGAGCTGGACGCATCAAAAGCAATGGTTCTTGACAAAGTGTTGCCATGGCATCCGCATGAAGGAGAAGAGGCACCGTCTGTCGTGCAAGTTAAAATCTATAAGTCAATGGACACAGGACTGTTGCCAGAGATCTGGAAGACAGCGAATGTAGTGCCAGTATTGAGGAAAAGAGACAGAGAATGATGGGGCATTTGGAGATAATTGGTTCACAGAGGACAACCAACATGGGCTTAGAAATCTCTGAACTTGTCTCACAAATCTGCTGGAGTGGTTGACACAGTCACGGAAGTGAGGGAGAAGAGAGAAGCTTGGGTGGACTGCATATTCTTGGACTTTAAAAAGACTTTTAGTACTGTACTAAATAAAAGACTGGGACAAAAGCTTGAAGTGCAAGGGGATGAACTACAGATGACAAAATAGTACCTTGAGGGGATAAGACAAAGCGTCATTGTTCAAGAAAAGTTGTCAGAATGAGAAAGTATTAGAAGTTGGGGTTGACAAGGATCAGTATTAGGACCAGTACTGTTTCTGGTACATGTGAATTAAATACCACAAGAAAACGAACTAAATGTATCGCTGTTTAGAGATGAAAACAAGATAAGTTTACGAAATGGATCTGGACAAACTATAAGATAGGTGAGACAATGCCAGTAAGTGCAAGGCCATGACAATTGGAGAAAGGGCAAGAAGACCGGAAACCGAGTATAGACATGTCGGACAAAGGTTGCAAAATCTCACTCATGGAGAAAGACTTAGAAGTGAGCATAGCGCCTAGAAAATAGCCAGAGGATCACAACAATTGAATAACCTCGTTAGCTGAAGCTCATATGGAAAATCTGAATCTCGAATCTCATGAATCTTGACAGAGTGGATAAATGAGACAATTGAAGAACATTTGGGTATCTTTATTTCTCCAGCCAGTGGCTTCTTCAGTCCAGAGTCAGAGAAAGGTAA
>WNWK01008151.1:60000-87149 GCA_009830355.1 Cherax destructor
ATAATATACTAGAAGTATATAGGAAGTAATTATGAGGTGCTGTGAGAGGTATGCCCTGCTCCAGGGTAATTATTAGGGCAATAATCTTGTCCAGCCGGGGATGATTAATTAACTGAGGAAAATACCAATATGTTTGGAAGGTTGAAGCTTCCTGTCCTCCCCTGACTTATCTTAATGAAATGTGGGACCCTCCTTAAATTTATAGCATACTTTCGTCTTCCCTTTTTTTTACTTGTGTCACCCCCTTCTTCGTTCCCTTCCTTCCTCCCTCCTTTAATTCTTCCTTCCCTTCCTCCCTTCATTCTTATTCCCCTCACCTCTTTCTCACTCTTTGTTTACTCACAAACACACACACATACACACAACACACACACACACACACACACACACACACACACACACACACACACACACACACACACACACACACACACACACACACACACACATGAAGATTGGGGAATAACAAAGAAGACCGCAGACAGAGTATAGGCTAGGTGGCCAAAGACTACAAACCTCACTCAAGGAGAAAGATCTTGGGGTGAGTGTTACACCGAGCACGTCTCCTGAGGCACACATCAACCAGATAACTGCTGCAGCATATGGGCGCCTGGCAAACCTGAGAATAGCGTTTCGATACCTTAGTAAGGAATCATTCAAGACACTGTATACCGTGTACGTCAGGCCCATACTAGAGTATGCAGCACCAGTTTGGAACCTATACCTGGTCAAGCACGTCAAGAAATTAGAGAAAGTGCAAAGGTTTGCGACAAGGTTAGTTCCAGAGCTAAGGGCTAGGGGAGACATGATAACGACATACATAATACTGCGTGGAATAGACAAGGTGGATAGAGACAGGATGTTCCAGAGAGGGGACACAGAAACAAGGTGTCACAATTGGAAGTTGAAGACTCAGATGAATCAAAGGGATGTTAGGAAGTATTTCTTCAGCCATAGAGTAGTTAGGAAGTGAAATAGTCTAGCAAATGTTGTAGTGGAGGCAGGAACCATACATAGCTTTAAGACGAGGTATGATAAAGCTCATGGATCAGTGAAGAGGCGGGGCCAGGAGCTGAGACTCGACCCCTGCAACCACAATTAGGTGAGTACAATTAGGTGAGTACACACACACACACACACACATATATATATATATATATGTGTGTGTGTGTGTATATATATATAGTTCCTTGATAATGTGAGTAGTCACGAAAGCGCTTGGAATTCCTCTATTTTTTCATAGTGGTTGTCTTGCATATATATATATATATATATATATATATATATATATATATATATATATATATATATATATATATATATATATATATATATATTGTTGTGGTTATCAGTGTGAGTCATAATCAAAAAGTTATGGCGATAATTAAAGCAATCATTTATGCATATTTTCCGGTAGTCACCTCATTCTTCTTACTCACCCTCACACAACAATGCACATAATGCACGGAAATTCTCTGTGCACTTTATTGTACCTGGAAGTCTATTTGGTAAATTATTGGTTTGCAGTTAAGTTTGTTTCTGGACTTAGTGTGAAATGCTTGGCACTTTATTTCCCACCATTGTCGGCCTTGTTTGCATGTTATCAATCACAATATCTGTATTTTTTTATGTCATTTTTTTTATGAATTGCGTAAAATATTTTTACGATGTTTCTTTAAGAGTGTTGTAAATGTTTTCACTCTTTATTCTATAAAATTTCCGCTTCAATAAAAACCATCAGGGAACGATTTGGGACCAGGTCAGTGCGTTACCCACAGGACCCTGCCGGGACAATGAGATTCACCCAGCTAGGTACGTTTCTCTATACCATAGGAAGGTAAGCATGGGCCGTCACTGTGACCACAATCCAGGTTCTTATAGCCGAATCTCACACCAGCATCGCAGACATGTTATTTGGAAGTCACGTCACGAGAGCACGTCACGAGAGCACGTCACGAGATCACGTCACAAGAGCACGTCACGAGAGCTGCGAACCATCAAGCGGAAGAACAGAGACGTAAACCGCAACATAAAGTCTACAGTAAAGCATTTCTGCTTTAAGAGAAATGTTTTCGTAAAGACTTTAGCAACAGTACCAGCTGAAGGAAGCTACTGCCAACGAAAAGTATTGATAATGAAGGCGCTATACGCCGCAGCGGTTCGTAAAGAAAAATGGTATAAACAAAGCATCCAGAGTTTAATACGTCAACAGGTAACGTAGTGCTCAACGTCAACCATTTACACGTCTCCTATTTTTTTTTTTTCAGTTACGTTTACTTTACGCTAAGTTAAGTTTATGTAGGCTAGGAGAGAGAAAGAGAGAGAGAGAGAGAGAGAGAGAGAGAGAGATCTTAACAGCTCTTAGCTTGTCAATAAAGTTAGGAACATTCAACTTGTAAATAGCTTGTCAATAAAGCTAGGAATCCTTAACCTAACCTTGTCAAAAACTTGTAAAAGAAGAAGAGAGAGAGAGGAAAAGAGAGAGAGAGAGAGAGAGAGAGAGAGAGCAACATTCCTAAATCAACTCGCTGCCCTGCTCTCCTTCCTCATTTGCATTGTTAATGAGTGAAATTTTTTACTTTTCTAACTTCAGGAATTCATTAAATCAAGATGTAACTTACGAAAGATATAATCCGCATTTCAGTGAAGAAAATTAGAACTTTGAGACAAAAACATGTGGGAATTTGCTGGCGTATAAGTCTTTCTTTGTTGACTTGTGCAGTTGTCGCAATTTAACATTTGATGATAAATAGTTTAGGTACGTTAAGTGGAAAAGAGGGGAGATTTTGCAGAGGGGAAACTTTACTGGGACGTTTTCCCCTTGGAAGTGACTGAGGAAGCCTGTTGCAGGGGCGAGACGTGTCAGAGTTCATCTCTGTAAAGTGTGGCTTTGTTTTCCTGGTCATTGTTGTTGCATCCCTGTGGGGGAGCGCTAAAGCAGTCGGGGTTAAGCAGAGCTTGAGGGAATGGAAGGCATTAATTCTCGAGTCAAGGAATTGGTGCACAGGTTCAGTTCCTTGAATCAAGAACCCCTCACCAATATCAGGGAACCTATCTCGAGGGCTCCAGTTTCATAGATCAAGAACCCCTCACCCGCATTAAGGACGCCCCCCCCCCTTTCCGAGGAAGTCTTTTCCAAGTCAGATGAAGGGGAAAAAATAGAAGACAAGTCAGATTAAAAAAAAAATAGAAGACAGATCCTGGACGAAGCGAAACGTCATCTTAAAAACTTTCCTCTCCAGAGAGTCACTTATTTTTTTGGGGGAAATTTTTCCCAGCCACGTATTGTGATTTTTATTCTCCAAATCAACAGAATTTTACCCATGCATCGGCAACAAAGAACTCACCAGAGATCCCTCCTTTTGAACCTCCAATGTAGGTCATGTTTTTGATAAAAAAAAAATATATATTACACTCATGTCAGCGGACAGACATGAAAACTATATTATTCCCCACGGGTGTCGTTCCTATGTACCGTTAGTGAGGAGGGAGAACCAACATATTGTTATGACTGGTGGGTGATGCCTGATGCTGGAGTGGGAGGTGTTGGGTGGATGAGTGGTGCTGGGTGATGCCTGATGCTGGAGTGGGAGGTGTTGGGTGGATGAGTGGTGTTGGGTGATGCCAGATGCTGGAGTGGGAGGTGTTGGGTGGATGAGTGGTGCTGGGTGATGCCTGATGCTGGAGTGGGAGGTGTTGGGTGGATGAGTGCTGCTGGGTGGAGGGTAGATCATGCTTCTGGGAACGTGGGTGAGAGTACCATGGGAGTACCGTGTGTGTACCATGGGAGTACCATGGAAGTAGCATGGGAGTACCATGGAAGTAGCATGGGAGTACCATGGAAGTAGCATGGGAGTACCATGGGAGTAACATGGAAGAACCATGGGAGTACCATGGGTGTATCATGGGAGTACCATAGGAGTACCATGGGAGTACCATGGGAAAAACACATAGCAGAGGACTTGCAAGTCCACATCTTGGGTATCTGCTGAGAAGAACTATCTACGTGTTGATAAATGAGACGCTTTATTTTGGAGACGTTTCGCCCGCTAGTGGTTTCTTCAGTCCACTACGGCGGAAGGTGAGAAGGAGGAGGTTGAGTTAATCAGTCCCTCAACCTGGAGTTGAAGTGCTAGATCCATCAATCTTGATATAACATCTACCGAGACTAAAGACCCTTCAGAACTATTGTACATTATCTACGTGTATGAGCCAAGGATAGAAAAGCAGAAGGCTCTCTCCTCCCCATCCTACGCTTTCTCCGGAGTGACGGAGTAATTGAGGGAGGGAAAGTAAGGAAGGAAGGACGGAAGGAAGGAAGGTAGGTAGGAAGGAAAGAAGGAAGGTAGGAAGGAAAGAAGAAGGAAGGAAGGAAGGAAGGAAGGAAGGAAGGAAGGAAGGAAGGAAGGAAGGAAGGAAGGAAGGAAGGAATGTAGGAAGGAAGGAAGGGAGGTAGGAAGGCAGGAAGGAAGGAAGGTAGGAAGGAAGGAAGGTAGGAAGGAAGGAAGGACGGTAGGCAGGTAGGAAGGAAGGAAGGAAGGTAGGAAGGAAAGAAGGAAGGAAGGACGGAAGGAAGGAAGGAAGGACGGAAGGAAGGAAGGAATGTAGAAAGGAAGGAAGGAAGGTAGGAAGGAAGGAAGGAAGGAAGAAAGGAAGGAAGGAAGGAAGGAAGGAAGGAAGAAATGAAGGTAGGAAGGAAGGAAGGCAGAAGAGAGGGAGTGAAGGACGCACATTGGACATTCCTGGCCCAGGCGAGTCTTGCTTCCTGGATACCGTATCATACCTGTGGAATTCGCCTCATAACCCCAGAGATAAACTGACAGATATAAACGACGGGACACTTTCATCTTTTATAGTTCCCCAATTTAAATTTTATCAAATTTTAGCGTTATTTCCCATTTTCTCGATATTTCTCCAATTTTCTTGTTATTCCTCCAATTTGTGTGTTATGCCTCCAATTTGTGTGTTATTCCTTCAATCTGAGTTTTATTTGCGATTGTGATTGTGGTGATTTAACCATGATTATAGCGGTGATTGAAGGCGATTGTGGTAACAGTGATAGTGGGAATGTTTATAAGTGTTAATGCTGGTGAATGATGACGCAGATAATGTGCAAAGAGATGTTTATCTTTGGGCATATAGACAGAGAGGTGTATAAATCTCCTTGAATTCACATAGATATACTTATTTGTTTATATACGAAGAGGTATATACAAAGGGAGGCTTGCATCTCTGTAAACATTATGTTTATCTCTGTGTATACACACAGATGCGTATATCTCAGTGTAAATACATAGAGATTTATTAGACTGTTTAGAGCGAAACATCGTCTATAAGTAATCGTTTGCTCTTTCAATAGTTCCCGGAAATAAAGTAAATATTAAAAGGAAAATGCTGCTGACAATGACATTACTTTTTCGTGAAGAGAAACACTCTAACAAGCTTTTATCGGAGCAACATTTCGAGCTGTTTCGATCTTTATTGATTTTAAATGGCCGAGCCGTTGTGGTTACTTGACCTGCAAAAGGCCTCTTCACTATTGTCACTAGCACTCTGTTTGTGTTTACATTTCGAATCATAGAGAGCCTTCTGCTTTACTATTCTTGCATTACACACCTAGATAATGCAAGATAGTTCTTAATGTAGATATAAGTAGATAGTTCTTCTCAGCAGATAGTCTCGGTGCGGTGTCGATATAATACAATATAGTTCTTAATCTGGATAGAAGAAGATAGTATTTCTCAGGCAGATAGCCACAGTGTGGAACCTGGATAATAAAAGATAGTCCTTGATGTAGATAGAAGTAGATAGTCTTTGTCAGCAGATAGTCTCAGTGTGGAGTATAGATAAACAAGAGAGTCCTTATTATAGATAGATGTACAAAGTTTCTCTCAGTCTCAGTGTGGAGTCCAAAGTCCCCCTTATATGTGTTTTTCCCATGTATTTCCCATGTGTTTTTCCCATGTATTCCCATGTATCACTGTATCACAGAATAAACTATAAAACACTACATGTGTGTCAAGGTCCAAAATCACTGGGTAAACATTTTTTTGCCACACACTGTTTTGTGAACTGGCTATAATTTGATTAATATAATCACTCTTATTATCCTGGCCTGTTGATATTCTCCTGACGTTATAATATTTTGCAATTCAATACAAACCATTGTTTCGGCATTTAAGAGTCTGTGAAAAGAATTAAATGGATATTATATTATTAATAATTGACACGAACAAATACATGAGGAGCATGTGTTCCTAATTATATTTCTTTGTGAAGTTGCATATGCTGGATAATTTTTTTTATGGTGAAGCGATGAAGGTTCAGTCATCATTGCGGGGACTGACTTCCCGTTTTACGTAACTAGATCCGCGGATGTGGGTATTTTGTTTACGTCTAGTGGCTATATGAGACGCTCTAAGCACACAGTAGATCGAGACTTTATCACTCATGGATGTTCTACAAGGGTTTAGATAGATTCGGTCGAATAGGCAATAGATCAGTCCTCCTCAGTTCGATTTAAAACAGTGCGAAGGTTAGACCAAAAACAAAGACTTGGGAAAGCAAAAATAAGGTAAGCGTATACTGAAAGAACTTCGAAATGTATAAATTTTACCTCTCGCCTTAAAGGTTCAAGAGGCAGTGAAAGGAAGGATCAGAACGCATAACGTTTAAGAGGATTTAATTTCACATTTGCAGTATGTGACTGGTCCCATCAGCGAAATAAGCAACATTGGGTTTGATAAGTACTTGGATGGGTGACCGCTTGTGAACACCAAATGCTGCTGACATTATTTTTCGGGGCCAGGACCTGTGATTCGACCCCTGTAACCACATATAGGTGAGTACTGGTAATGATTATACTGTTTTGGTAATAGTTATTGGATTATTTTCGTACTAGTTATTAGACTATTTTGGTAGTAGTTATTGGACTATTTTCGTACTAGTTATTGGACTATTTTCTTAGTTAAAGTTATTATACAATTTTCGTAGTATTTATTGGAGTATTTTGCTAGTAGCTATGGTATCTGTAGCGATGAGAGTTATGATGACAGTAATGTGATTGTTATGGCTCTCTCAGCATAACATTAACCCACCAAAACTACACAAGCGATATAAAATATTATTCAGTGTACCGGGGGGCTAAGTACCTGCCACACGAGAACATTACAAGGTGTTAGAGAACAATATCATCGTCGAAACCAATCTTAATACCCCTCAAGGAATTATCTACGGCGGGCAATTCCGGTCCCACGCCTATTATAGGAAATACATGAAGCAGGACTGAAGACAGAGCGTCTGTGTCGGCGCCACAGAAACAAGTGTCTGCTGCTTTTATCCAGGATGTCCAGTAGTTAATAACATCATGCATCATCTCCGCCAAGACTGCTTTAACGATATCTCATTTGCTGTCTAATGCCTTCCCTATCCTCTGTCTTTCCTGTGCCTCCATCTTCTGTCCTACACATTCCTTCAAGAGACTCTGCAACAAAACAGATTTACTTATAAGTCACTGACGAACTTACTGTATATATATATATATATATATATATATATATATATATATATATATATATATATATTTTATATATATATATATATATATATATATATATATATATATATATATATATGCAGAGTCTCTTGAAGGAATGTGTAGGACAGAAGATGGAGGGACAGGAAAGACAGAGGATAGGGAAGGCATTAGACAGCAGATACTCGACACGTGTGATAGATCTAGCTCTCGGCCCTGTAATTAACTTGCAACACAGCTGAATGTAACCTTGGATTTTTGGCAGAACCATACTTGTTGTGATTTAAAATGCAAATAATGGAAACAACTTAATTAAGGATTTGCTTTTGGTACTGCCGATGATATTCAAAGATACACACACACACACACACATGAGCTGTGATTCGACTCCTGCAACCACAATTAGGCGAGTACACACACACACACACGTTATACATGTTGTTAAATTAGACACATATGCAACACTTGGGTGTCTTTATTGAGGAAACGTTTCGCCACACAGTGGCTTCATCAGTCCAATACAAAGAAAAAAGTAGTAATAAAAGGAGGAGTTTGAGGTAATCAGTCCCTCGGCCTGGAGTCGATGTGTTCAGTCCATCAATCTTGAAGTAAATACCGTCTACAGTATATAGCAACTTCTATTTGCCTTATGTTGTATTTACTTCAAGATTGATGGACTGAACACATCGACCAGGCCGAGGACTGATACCTCAAACCTCCTTTTACTACTTTTTCTTTGTATTGACTGATGAAGCCACTGTGTGGCGAAACGTTTCCTCAATAAAGACACCCAAGTGTTGCATATGTGTCTAATTTAACAACTTGTCGGTTCTCTGAACCATTCATCTACATTATACATGTTGTCATTCGGGCAACACTTCGCTCAAACTTGATGAATGTCTAACAGAGGGAAACAGTTCGCCAGTGGAAGGTCTTATAGCAACTTGTCTCATCTTCAGGACATAAATCGCAATGGGAGGAACTTTAACAACTCTTGCTGGCACTTGAGGGTGGGAGCAAGTGTCCCACGACACGGGTTCTGGCACTTGTGGTGGGAGCAAGTGTCCCATGACACGGGTTCTGGCACTTGTGGTGGGAGCAAGTGTCCCATGGCACGGGTTCTGGCATATGAGGGTGGGAGCAAGTGTCTCATGACACGGGTTCTGGCACTTGTGGTGGGAGCAAGTGTTCCATGACACGGGTTCTGGCACTTGAGGGTGGGAGCAAGTGTTCCATGACACGGGTTCTGGCACTTGATGGTGGGAGCAAGTGTTCCATCACACGGGTTCTGGCACTTGAGGGTGGGAGCAAGTGTCCCATGACACGGGTTCTTATTACATACAGATCCGTAACTGGCCGCCACTTTTCTGCTGGAGATAGGCCTACGCTCCCTGCTTGATAGGCCTACCCTCCCTGCTTGATAGGCCTACGCTCCCTGCTTTTTAAATCAGTGGAAAACTTCTCGCTAGTGTGTCCTAAGATACTGTTATTGCTCTCTCCTATATTTGTTTACCCTCCTGTTTCCTCGATCCGTTTTCTGCTCTTATCTGCCGTTTTATCGGTCGGTTGTGATTTGACAACGGACTGAAACGTCGTTTTAAACTGACTCTTCCTAAGTGCGGAGTATTTGTGACAGGTTCCAGCCAGGGTAAAGTGACTTCTCGCTAGTGATGCTCTGACAGCTCCCCGCGCTGAGCGGTGTCAGCCAGGGTTCAGTAACTTCCCGCTGGTGATACCCTGACAGCTCCCCGCGCTGAGCGGTGTCAGCCAGGGTTCAGTAACTTCCCGCTGGTGATACCCTGACAGCTCCCCGCGCTGAGCAGTGTCAGCCAGGGTTCAGTAACTTCCCGCTGGTGATACCCTGACAGCTCCCCGCGCTGAGCGGTGTCAGCCAGGGTTCAGTAACTTCCCGCTGGTGATACCCTGACAGCTCCCCGCGCTGAGCGGTGTCAGCCAGGGTACAGTAACTTCCCGCTGGTGATACCCTGACAGCTCCCCGCGCTGAGCGGTGTCAGCCAGGGTACAGTAACTTCCCGCTGGTGATGCGCTGACAGCTCCCCCGCGCTGAGCGGTGTCAGCCAGGGTTCAGTAACTTCCCGCTGGTGATACCCTGACAGCTCCCCGCGCTGAGCGGTGTCAGCCAGGGTTCAGTAACTTCCCGCTGGTGATGCGCTGACAGCTCCCCGCGCTGAGCGGTGACAGCCAGGGTTCAGGAACTTCCCGCTGGTGATGCGCTGACAGCTCCCCCGCGCTGAGCGGTGACAGCCAGGGTTCAGGAACTTCCCGCTGGTGATGCGCTGACAGCTCCCCGCGCTGAGCGGTGTCAGCCAGGGTTCAGGAACTTCCGCTGGTGATGCGCTGACAGCTCCCCGCGCTGAGCGGTGTCAGCCAGGGTTCAGGAACTTCCCGCTGGTGATGCGCTGACAGCTCCCCGCGCTGAGCGGTGTCAGCCAGGGTTCAGGAACTTCCCGCTGGTGATGCGCTGACAGCTCCCCGCGCTGAGCGGTGTCAGCCAGGGTTCAGGAACTTCCCGCTGGTGATGCGCTGACAGCTCCCGCGCTGAGCGGTGTCAGCCAGGGTTCAGGAACTTCCCGTTGGTGATGCGCTGACAGCTCCCCGCGCTGAGCGGTGTCAGCCAGGGTTCAGGAACTTCCCGCTGGTGATGCGCTGACAGCTCCCCGCGCTGAGCGGTGTCAGCCAGGGTTCAGTAACTTCCCGCTGGTGATACTCTGACAGCTCCCCCGCGCTGAGCGGTGTCAGCCAGGGTTCAGGAACTTCCCGCTGGTGATGCGCTGACAGCTCCCCGCGCTGAGCGGTGTCAGCCAGGGTTCAGTAACTTCCCGCTGGTGATGCGCTGACAGCTCCCCGCGCTGAGCGGTGTCAGCCAGGGTTCAGGAACTTCCCGCTGGTGATGCGCTGACAGCTCCCCCGCGCTGAGCGGTGACAGCCAGGGTTCAGGAACTTCCCGCTGGTGATGCGCTGACAGCTCCCCGCGCTGAGCGGTGTCAGCCAGGGTTCAGGAACTTCCCGCTGGTGATGCGCTGACAGCTCCCCCGCGCTGAGCGGTGTCTGAAGCATACATCTTGGCTTTTCATAACCCTTCGTGGTCATTATTAAAGTTTCTCCTCACCTCTTAGTTATCGCCTCACCAGCTCTTCGGTAATTACTTCAGCTGTCAGTCGTTCTACTCCAAAACTTTTAATAGAATTTCTTCACTATCACGGAGGTCAAAACGCAGCTCCTGGTTCCCTCTCATCCCACATCCACATCCCTCTCCACTTTCACCACTTCTTCCTCCTCCTACTCTCCTCTACTTCTATTTCCTGCCCCCTCTCTCTCTCTCTCTCTCTCTTCTCTCTCTCTGTACAACTCTCCTCTATTTTCATTATTTCCTCTTCTGTCAAATAATGTATTTAATGGATTCCTTTCGTTAAGTTTTCTCTCTTCATAAATTTATAATAACATATCTCTCTCTCTCTCTTATATATATATATATATATATATATATATATATATATATATATATATATATATATATATATATATATATATATATATATATATTATATATATATATATATATATATGTATTATGTGAGTGTGTGTGTGTGTATGTACTCACCTAGTTGTGCTCACCTAGTTGTGGTTGCAGGGGTCGAGTCAAAGCTCCTGGCCCCGCCTCTTCACTGGCCGCTACTGGGTCACTCTCCCTGCGCCATGAGCTTTATCATACCTCTGCTTAAAGCTATGTATAGAGCCTGCCTCCACTACATCGCTTCCTAAACTATTCCACTTCCCGACAACTCTGTGACTGAAGAAATACTTCCTAACATCTCTGTGATTCATCTGAGTCTTCAACTTCCATCTGTGTCCCCTTGTTGTTGTGTCCCATCTCTGGAACATTCTGTCTCTGTCCACTTTGTCAATTCCTCTCAGTATCTTATATGTTGTTATCATGTCTCCCCTATCTCTCCTGTCCTCCAGTGTCGTCAGGTCGATTTCCCTTAACCTCCCCTCGTAGGACATACCCCTTAGCTCCGGGACTAGCTGTGTGTGTGTGTGTGTGTGTGTGTGTGTGCCCTCACCTAGTTGTGGTTGCAGGGGTCGATTCATAGCTCCTGTCCCCGCCTCTTCACTGGCCGTTACTGGGTCACTCTCCCTGCGCCATGAGCTTTATCATACCTCTTCTTAAAGCTTTGTATGGAACCTGCCTCCACTACATCGCTTCCCAAACTATTCCACTTCCCGACCACTCTGTGACTGAAGAAATACTTTCTAACATCTCTGTGATTCATCTGGGTCTTCAACTTCCAACTGTGTCCCCTTGTTGCTGTGTCCCATCTCTGGAACATTCTGTATCTGTCTACCTTGTCAATTCCTCTCAGTATTTTATATGTCGTTATCATATCCCCCCAATCTCTCCTGTCCTTCAGTGTCGTCAGGTCGATTTCCCTTAACCTCTCCTCGTAGGACATACCCCTTAGCTCCGGGACTAGTCTTGTTGCAAACCTTTGCATTTTCTCTAGTTTCTTTACGTGCTTGGCTAAGTGAGGGTTCCAAACTGGTGCTGCATACTCCAATATGTGTGTGTGTGTATGTGTGTGTGAGTGTGTGTGTAAATAACTTGGGTTACCGCTGCTATATATCTTAGACAACCTTGAATAAGTAACATATGTTAATTTTGTGTCGAGCGACGGAATATTGTTAAAACATGAGGTTATTCGTTCTTACTGATCTTGTTCTCTTTCTCCTTCTCTTCGCCTCTCTTTAAGAAGAAGAAGAAGAAGAAGAAGAAGAAGAAGAAGAAGAAGAAGAAGAAGAAGAAGAAGAAGAAGAAGAAGAAGAAGAAGAAGAAGAAATGATAAGAATAGCTGAACTGGAAAGGTAAATGGCATACAGCCAGAAAGAGAATTATATGATATCCTTTACTGAAGACATTTGTCCCACAAAGTGGGCTTAATTAAGACACAAACAGATTAACTTGTAAGTAGCGGTGGTTTGTAAAACAATCAAGGTTCCCATCAAGGTTCACTGATTACCAAGTGTCTGAGAGGTTCAACAAGACGTTTGACTAAGTTCTAGAAATAATTGTTTTGTGGAAATTGTTAGAGTAGCAACTCCAACTCCTCTCTCTGCCTAGGTGTGTGCGTGTAGCTAGTGCCTAGGTGTGTGCGTGTAGCTAGTGCCTAGGTGTGTGCGTGTAGCTAGTGCCTAGGTGTGTGCGTGTAGCTAGTGCCTAGGTGTGTGCGTGTAGCTAGTGCCTAGGTGTGTGCGTGTAGCTAGTGCCTAGGTGTGTGCGTGTAGCTAGTGCCTAGGTGTGTGCGTGTAGCTAGTCCTAGTGTGTGCGTGTAGCTAGTGCCTAGGTGTGTGCGTGTAGCTAGTGCCTAGGTGTGTGCGTGTAGCTAGTGCCTAGGTGTGTGCGTGTAGCTAGTGCCTAGGTGTGTGCGTGTAGCTAGTGCCTAGGTGTGTGCGTGTAGCTAGTGCCTAGGTGTGTGCGTGTAGCTAGTGCCTAGGTGTGTGCGTGTAGCTAGTGCCTAGGTGTGTGCGTGTAGCTAGTGCTAATATTACACCAGAGGACTACTGAGAGACGCGTCAGCGTTATTTATTAATGATAAACACAATAAACGAGTAAATGATTAAGACACATGTGTAACACTTGTGGCCCGGTGGTCTGGTGGCTAGAGCTCTCGCTTCACACACGAAGGGCCCGGGTTCGATTCCCGGCGGGTGGAAACATTTCGACGTCTTTCCTTACACCTGTTGTCATGTTCACCTAGCAGCAAAATAGGTACCTGGGTTGTTAGTCGACTGGTGGGGGTCGCATCCTGGGGGACAAGATTAAGGACCCCAATGGAAATAAGACAGACAGTCCTCGATGACGCACTGACTTTTTTGGGTTATCCTGGGTGGCTAACCCTCCGAGGTTAAAAATCCGAAGTAATCTTATCTTATCACTTGGATATCTTTATCAAATGAGGGACTGATCACCTCAAACTACGTATTCACGTCTTCCACAGTCTCCATTAGAGTCATCAAGGCCTCGGACTGATTACCTCAAACTATTTATTCCCGCCTTACACTGTCACCAATATTAGTCTCTGTAATGGACTGATAAAAGCCACTGATAGGGGAAACGTCTCCATAATAAAGATATACATGTGTTATACGTGTTTGTATCTGCTTCCAACAACACATCGCAAGTTAATAATAAACAAGAATTATAGACAGTTTCCTTGAAAACTAATAACTCTTGTCTACCAATCAACGGTGTTTTTAACGAAGGAGGTCCAGGGTCAGGAAGGAGGTCCAGGGTCAGGAAGGAGGTCCAGGGTCAGGAAGGAGGTCCAGGGTCAGGAAGGAGGTCCAGGGTCAGGAAGGAGGTCCAGGGTCAGGAAGGAGGTCCAGGGTCAGGAAGGAGGTCCGGGGTCAGGAAGGAGGTCCAGGGTCAGGAAGGAGGTCCAGGGTCAGGAAGTCCAGGGTCAAAAAGGAGGTCCAGGGTCAGGAAGTCCAGGGTCAGGAAGGAGTCGAAACACAACAGGTAAAAATATATTTCTATAATCCTTCAACAGCGCCTTTAACAACTGGTCCCTTGACGATTCGGATTATTTAACATTAAATATAAACAACTCCTGGTAACAGATAAATGAGGAATTATCAACAGAAACGATAAATAAAATATAACGCATGTGTCCAGGTCCCTGGTTGTATCACTAATGACTGGTCCAGGTCCCTGGTTGTATCACTAATGACTGGTCCAGGTCCCTGGTTGTATCACTAATGACTGGTCCAGGTCCCTGGTTGTATCACTAATGACTGGTCCAGGTCCCTGGTTGTATCACTAATGACTGGTCCAGGTCCCTGGTTGTATCACTAATGACTGGTCCAGGTTCCTGGTTGTATCACTAATGACTGTGTCCCAGGTTCCTGGTTGCCTCACTAATGACTGGTCCAGGTTCCTGGTTGCCTCCCTAATGACTGGTCCAGGTTCCTGGTTGTATCACTAATGACTGGTCCAGGTTCCTGGTTGTATCACTAATGACTGGTCCAGGTTCCTGGTTGTATCACTAATGACTGGTCCAGGTTCCTGGTTGTATCACTAATGACTGGTCCAGGTTCCTGGTTGTATCACTAATGACTGGTCCAGGTTCCTGGTTGTATCACTAATGACTGGTCCAGGTTCCTGGTTGTATCACTAATGACTGGTCCAGGTTCCTGGTTGTATCACTAATGACTGGTCCAGGTCCCTGGTTGTATCACTAATGACTGGTCCAGGTTCCTGGTTGTATCACTAATGACTGGTCCATGTTCCTGGTTGCCTCACTAATGACTGGTCCAGGTTCCTGGTTGCCTCACTAATGACTGGTCCAGGTTCCTGGTTGCCTCACTAATATAAACATTGTTACAACGAGGGTGCTGCAGCGTCTTCCGGTTTTAATCTCTTCCTTCTCCTCACCCCTCTCCTTTTTCCTTAATAATCTTCCCAGTCTTTCCCCTCTCATTCGTGTCTTTCCTGTTTCCTCTCTTCCTTCTTCACCACCTCAATCCCTCAGTTTCCTTCCCTCTTTCTTTATTCATCTTTCGCATCTCTTCTTCTGTCTTCTCCCTTCTTTCCTCCTCTTCCTCCGCTCTCTCCTTTTATCATTTCATTCTTCATTTCGCCTTTTCTTTCGTTTTATTTTTATTTTTTGGTTTCTTTTCATTCTGTTTTAAGGAAATATATCGTAAAGAACTATAATAATAATAATAATTATAATAATAATAATAATAATAATAATAATAATAAAATTAACAATAATAATAATAATAATAATAATAATAATAATAATAATGATAATAATAATAATAATAATAATAATAATAATAATAATAATAATAATAATAATAATAATAATAATAATAATAATAATAATAATAATAATAATAATAATAATAATAATAATAATAATAATAATAATAATAATAATAATAATAATAATAATAATAATAAAATTATTAATCATAGAAATAATAATAATAAAATAATAATAATAATAATAATAATAATAATAATAATAATAATAATAATAATAATAATAATAAAACCCAGTGCTTCTACTATTGTTACTGGCCATAAGACATAATAAGCTGGACTAAACTTTTATTGAGTCAATGTTTCGCTCAGGGTAGAGTTGAACGTTTCGTTGTGTGTCAAGTGTCTTCTTCTGAACACCAGTAAACTGTATTTTTAATTATTGTTAATTAACGGTCATAGTTGAAGCATTCCTTCAACTCCGTGACTTTATATATCATTCTAATCTGTCTGTTTTTATCCAATATTTTTGAATATATTTCCTCCTCTTCCATTTTTTTATCTATCCCTCCCATTCGTTACCATCCTATACACTCGTTTCTTGCTTTCTTTCTGTCCTCTCCACTTCAGTTCTATTCCGTTCATTCCCGTATTACCCCCCCAACCAAATTCCTTTCCTATCTCCTCTACTCTCATCATATTACCTCGCCTCCCATATTTCCCTCTTCCTTTTCTATTCTATTCCCTCCCATCTCCTCACATTCCACCCCGTTCAATCTCGTCACCTTCCATTCCCCTCCAGAAGTTTACAGTCTTCATCGACACCTTTAAAATTGGGTTGAGCTCCTGTATGCCCGCATTTTCCCTCCTAGCCCCTATAAAAGACTCTTCCAATTTCCATTTCACATAAAGCTATAACATTGGAAGTCTTCATGGCGGCAATACTGCAAATAGCTGTTTTGCTGAACTGCTGTATCGAAGCATTTGCATTCTGCTTCCTCTCCGGTCCCCACCTCTCCGGTCCCCACCTCTCCAACACTGTACGGAGTCGTGGAAGAAAGAGAATTTTGTCTAGACCCCAAAAGGAAAGTATTCCTAGTTTATGTTTATATGATTTTCTCTCTCTCTCTCTCTCTCTCTCTCTCATTATATATATTATATATATATATATATATATATATATATATATATATATATATATATATATATATATATATATATATATATATATATATATATATATATATACAAACTTTATTTCAAGACAAAATACAAAATACAATGGGAGTAAAACAACATAGATAACAACTCAGAGCTACATGTCAAATACTTCGTCCAACTCCCCGGCAGTGGGCCGCGTGCCCAGAATACTGCAGGCATTTCCCTCTGGATCGCAACACTGAGTCTCTGAAACAGGAAGCTGGTCGCCCTGTGGTCCTTGGTTTCTATGATGAGTTTTCCACCCAGCTCCTTGAGAAACTTTAGAGCACACTTGCCCCATGCTCCATGGGTCTCCGACCCTATTGGGATGAAGTTATAGCAAGAGGGAAGGTCTTCATATTTGCGGGTCTTCTGGGTCTCCCTGTAGCTGGCAGCTCCACCCCTTCGGCTAAGGAGTGTGGCAGGTAGGTGTCTGCCAATGTGGCAGCACAGGTGTAGTCCCAAGCAATCTGCTTACCATCCTTCCAGGGTAGCATGGTGGCTCCATCAGGACGCTTTTGACTTCCATCAGACCTCTGCACTTGGGGTTCCCGTTGAGCTGGGCAACGGGCTGTGGCGAGGCTTCTCTTTATGATGTCATTGACCTCCTCATGTCTAGCATACTTCCCTTCTGATGTGTGACACACTAGACCATGAAGTCCGAATTGGTCAGCCGTCGCCCTGCCGCAAATACACCTATGTTCGGTGAGTATGGGGGCGGCTAGGCGAAGAGCAACACCAATCCGAATGGCCTGTGGGTCGAGTCGAGTCCCCAGAGAGGAATTGGGAACAGCAAGAAGGAAATCTCCTGAGTGTGGTGCCTTCACCGCTAGGAGACGAGCTTTGTCCTTTCCTGAAGCGTTGGTGAGCATTGTGTTGGAAATTTTTTCCATGATCGGTTTGTCCCAGTGGGACTGTTTGTGCTCTCTCCCTCTCTCTCTCTCTCTCTCTCTATATATATATATATATATATATATATATATATATATATATATATATATATATATATATATATATATATATATATATATATATATATATATATATATATATATATATATATATATACAGGGTGTTTCAAAAATACGTATCCGTTCCTCTGAGAGAATCTTCTCGCTGAACCAACCTGTTGAAACTTTGCAATATTTTATAGCTCCTGACGAAGCATCGGAAAACGAAAAGACTATATATATTGTATTTCTCAAACGATTTGATTTTCTCAGGACCTTGATGTTTTACACGCTGCGCTTCTGTTTTCTCAGGACCTTGATGTTTTACACGCTGCGCTTCTGTTTTCTCAGGACCTTGATGTTTTACACGCTGCGCTTCTGTTTTCTCAGGACCTTGATGTTTTACACGCTGCGCTTCTGTTTTCTCTTTCTTCGAATTTTCCCAAACGTCTTTACTTACTTTTGCAACTTTCAACTCTCCCAAAAGTACTGCATCATCAGCCAAGAGACAACCGAGGCACCTCTCCCCAACACTCTAGCGTTCACGTATTTTACATTATATAAATTCATTAAATAGTAATGATAACATCACATCCCGACTAAGGTACAATTTTACTGGGGGAATAAATCTTTTCTCTTATATTCTCCATAACATGACGCTTACTCTCATCGTAAAAAATAATAATTAACCTTTTAAAGAACGTACAATGTATTTTATTCATTTAAAACACCTGTAGTATAGCCTCGAGATCCACCCTATCATATGACTTTTCTAAATCCATGAATGCAAAATACACCTCATTGCCCACTAAAATAATTTATATAATCACTTAGTCTGCACGTCACTTTCTCGTCGGTAAATCATTAATATTCCTCAGAGTTTGTCTTGAACTTTGTAGATTTTAAAAAAGACGTATTCCTTTCTTTCCTGCAGAATATGATGAACATCTTTTGCTTTAAGGATAAAATAAGCATCATCTTTCTTGCCAAATTTGATAATTATCTCCTGGCAAAACATGGTAAGTATCCCTTTGGAAAATGCGATAAGCGTTCTTTTTCTTTCGGAATTTACACATCCCCCTTTTTCTGGAGGAGTATAATAAGCATCCCATCCCCCATCATCAGCCGGGCACATTTTTGTCTCATTGTTCCATGGAATGAAAATAATTGCATGTGAAGATTAACATGAAGGGAGCTTCACCAAACTGAAACTTCAGATTTCTCTCTCTCTCGCTCTGTCTCTCTCTCCCTCTACTGTTAAATCTAATTCCCGATATCAAAGGCGTTGTCGTACACAAAGGAAATTGACAATCGTCAGAGGGGGGAATTGCTTTTATGGAGTCCGCGTGACCGCAGAATATGCCCGGGGCT
This sequence comes from Cherax destructor, assembly GCA_009830355.1. Lineage (NCBI taxonomy): Eukaryota > Metazoa > Arthropoda > Malacostraca > Decapoda > Parastacidae > Cherax > Cherax destructor. The sequence continues at coordinate 78,845 of WNWK01008151.1, forward strand.
CATCCTGTTTCTCCCTAGTGTGAGGCTGTACCAAGTGGGTGGTGAGATTACTGACACGTTCGTATATCTTGAACACTTCTTGAAGAGGGATACAGCAGCTTTCTTAGTGTGTGAGGAGAACATTGATGAGTCTTCATATCTGCACACTTCTTGAAGAGGGATACAGCAGCTTTCTTAGTGTGTGAGGAGAACATTGATGAGTCTTCATATCTGCACACTTCTTGAAGAGGGATACAGCAGCTTTCTTAGTGTGTGAGGAGAACATTAATGAGTCTTCATATCTGCACACTTCTTGAAGAGGGATACAGCAGCTTTCTTAGTGTGTGAGGAGAACATTGATGAGTCTTCATATCTGCACACTTCTTGAAGAGGGATACAGCAGCTTTCTTAGTGTGTGAGGAGCACATTGATGAGTCTTCATATCTGCACACTTCTTGAAGAGGGATACAACAGCTTTCTTAGTGTGTGAGGAGAACATTGATGAGTCTTCATATCTGCACACTTCTTGAAGAGGGATACAGCAGCTTTCTTAGTGTGTGAGGAGAACATTGATGAGTCTTCATATCTGCACACTTCTTGAAGAGGGATACAGCAGCTTTCTTAGTGTGTGAGGAGCACATTGATGAGTCTTCATATCTGCACACTTCTTGAAGAGGGATACAACAGCTTTCTTAGTGTGTGAGGAGAACATTGATGAGTCCTCATATCTGCACACTCCTTGAAGGGGGATACAGTAGGTTTTTTTTTTTAGCGTGTGTGGAGAGCATTGACAAATCTGCCCACTTTTTGAGGAGGTTTACAAGAACGTTTTTATTGCCTGTGGAATGTACTAAGAAGCTCTTATCCTGGATACGTCAAGAAGACTAATAAAGCAGAGCGTTGCCTACAAGAAGACTAATAAAGCAGAGCGTTGCCTACAGTAATAAACAAAAGACAAATGGCGAAAACAAGCTTAAACTGTGACAATTTTTCATTCTACGTAGAACTTAATCTAGCCGTTGATTTGGTGCAACTTTATATTTAATCTTTGAATTTATATCAAAGTCAAAGATTTATTTCCACATGATACAGTGTTTGTGCATGCAGAGAGTCAATGGTTATGCAAAACATTTCGGTAAACGTATTTCAACCATATTAAAGTGTGCAATAACTCAGCAAGTGGGTCAGAAGCCAGAGTCATTATCCCATATTCCACTTGTCTTGAACAAAATATTGTAAAATCGGCAGATATAAAGCATGATAAATGTTCTTTATATAATAACAGCGGCCGCTTATTGAAACTCGATTCGTTTATAATTGAGGCTTATCATACATAGCCTAAAAGTGATCTGCTATACAAAGGCTTTGGGTTGTCTTAAGTGTTGTAGTTCCACACCGAGGAATTAGGGCCTGTTTTCCTGCTTGGTCTTGAGAGTTAGACCAGCGTCTGCTAGAGAATCTTGTGGGATAAATAAACTATGGTCTTCTTCCTGTCGATAAACTACAGATGTCTCCCTTTAGTTTTAAGTGAGTCGGCCATGGACCCGATTTCTAAATGTACGGAAAATTCCTAAGACAATTGCCAATATATCTATGTTTAGAATTTAAAGTCTTTTATATCATATCTAATTCTGATCAAATTTTTATAATTGTCATGTCACTAATGTTATGTTCGTTAGATCATTACTACAATATCAATGCTTGTGGGCTGGCTGTCATCTAATGCTTTAATGTCGTGGCGGGCCAAAACGGGTTCGACCCCTCGGCTAGTCGCAGTGTTGTTATTGATTAAATACCACTCGTTCGTGGTTACAATACGATATATATATATATATATATATATATATATATATATATATATATATATATATATATATATATATATATATATATATATATATATATTATAGGATGGGATCCACCTCTAATGCAAATTGTGGGACCCATAGCCTCGGTCAAGTGGATTAAAAGGCTTCGAGGAAAATATTTGGATTTCTTCCTGAGGCCATTTGAATATTCCACTTTTTACCACGTTATATTTTTACCAATATGTATGTATATTTTATTACATAATATGATACAAAAGATTTAAACGATACATTGTCTGGTACAAAGATAGCATATACAGTACATGAGGTTTGAGGGATACAGTTCAAGTATATATTGCTACGTGTTTATCACAGTTTACGAGAGAGAGAGAGAGAGAGAGAGAGAGAGAGAGAGAGAGAAAAGAGAGAGAGAGAGAGAGAGAGAGAGAGAGAGAGAGAGAGAAAGAAAGAGAGAGAGAGAGAGAGAGAGAGAGAGAGAGAAGAGAGAGAGAGAGAGAGAGAGAGAAGAGAGAGAGAGAGAGAGAGAGAGAGAGAGAGAAGAGAGAGAGAGAGAGAGAGAGAGAAGAGAGAGAGAGAGAAGAGATAGGAGGAGGAGGAGAGTGAGAGTAGAGGAGAGAGAGAGGAGAGAGTGAACCACTAACAAGATCAGTGAGGGGAGAGGGAGAGAGAGAGAGGGTGAGATAGGTGATTGAGAGAAGAAAGAATAATAGATAATGAAAAATAAAAAATAGAGAGAGAAAGAGAGAGAGATAGAAGAGAGAGAGATAAGAAGAGAGAAAAAGGGAAAAGAAGAAGAAACATAGAAAGAAAGAGGAAAAGGAGGAGACAGTAAGAGAGAGAAAGAAGAGAAGAATGAAGAGAAGGAAATAGAGAGGAAGAAAAGAGAAGAGATAGAGATATGTGATGGAGGGGTAGGTGAGGGGGTAGGGACATGTGAGGTGTCAAGCTGACGGATGACCTGTCGTGTACACCACCTCACACCCAATGTATCATGCTGTGTGTGTGTGTGTGTGTGTGTATGAGCGTGTTTGAGTACTCACCGTGTTGTTTTTCGAGAATCGCAAACATATATATAATATATATATATATATATATATATATATATATATATATATATATATATATATATATATATATATATATATATATATATATATATATATATATATATATATATATATATATATATATATATGCAAAAAGATCACAATAATCAGGTGATATCAAAATATGCAAGACAACCACTATGAAAAAATAGAGGAATTCCAAGCGCTTTCGTGACTACTCACATTATCAAGGAACTATAACAGGAAACATGACAAGAAGGCTTATAAAGGGGCAGAATACACCTCACAGTCACATAACACTACAAAGACAACACCTCACAGTAGCGTAACATCTCACGACTCTGTGAAGAGGAACATAAGAAAGGACCTGAAACTCTTCCCAAGAATTAAGATTAGTCCAATTTATCATTAAATTCTTCCCAAATTTTATTAATTATAAAAGAATCCAATTTATATAAACCAAAAGAAATATTCATATTATTTTCAAAACTGCTTTTAATGAAACATGATTCTATTATATTCCTCTCAACCATGGACTTGCTTGATACAACCTTCTCAGCATTTTGAAAATCAATTGGATGGTTAAAATCTCTCACATGAATAAATAGAGCATTAGAATCTTGTCCAGTTCTAATGCTATATTTATGTTGTTTTAATCTTAGTTCAAGACTTTTACCAGTTTGACCATAATAAACTTTATCGCATATTTTACAGGAATCTTATAGACACATCCGTCAGCATTTTGGGGGGAATTTTTTATCAAAAGTCTTTTCACTGTATCAAGATTTTTAAATACAACTTTGATATTAAAATTCTTAAGAAAGGATATAGGAAAGTTTTAGAAAGGATATAGGAAAGTTTTAGAAAGGATATAGGAAAGTATTGGTTTGGAAATAGGGTAGTTGATGAGTGGAACAGTCTGCCTAGTAGGGTTATTGAAGCTAGGACCTTGGGTAGTTTCAAATTTAGGTTGGATAAATTCATGAGTGAGAGGGGTTGGATTTGAGTGGGACTCGCGCATGAGTGGGTAGAATTGTCAAAGCTTATTTCTTGGGTAGCATTGAAAATTGGGTTGAGCAAATATTCTGTTAGTGGGACGGATTGTGAAGGACCTGCCTAGTATGGGCCAACAGGCCTGCTGCAGTGTTCCTCCTTTCTTATGTTCTTATGTTCTTATATCAACCAAGTTTTCATAGTAAGGGAGAACCAACATATTTTTGGTTGAATAAGGTTGGTTGTCCCTTTTGGGATTGTAAAAAGTATTCCTAGCTATTTTAAAAGATTTATCAATTATGTTTCTAGGGTATTTTAAATCATTAGCTATTTCATAAATTTTAGAGATTTCTTCATCTATGAACTCTGGACTACAAATACGTAAAGCTCTCAAAAACATTGAAGAAAAAACCGACACTTTAACTCTATCTTGATGTGAAGAGTAATAGTGTACATAGGAACAATTATTTGTAGGTTTTCTGTAAGTTTTAAATTTAAAATCAATGTTACCCTTAATAATAAAAACATCTAGGAAGGGCAATGAGTTATTTACTTCGAATTCAACAGTAAAATTTATAGAATGAGCTAAGCTATTTAATTTAACAAGGAAATGGTTTATGTCTACATTCTTAGGCATAAGGCACAAAATATCATCAACATATCTATACCACTTAGCTCTATTGGGCAGGATAGTGTTAAGCAATCTTGTTTCGAAAAATTCCATATATAAGTTACTAAGAACAGGTGAAAGAGGATTGCCCATTGCCATACCAAACTTCTGTGTGTAAAACTCATCATTAAATACAAATTTTGCATCAACAATACAAAGTTTAATAAGTTTAATGATAGTAGGAACTGGCAATGGTAAATCATAATTAACCAGTTCTTCAGATAAGAAACTTAGTAAATCATCAACTGGAACTTTTGTAAACAAGGAGGTAACATCAAAACTAACCATATTGAAATCATTTAAATTAGTCAAGGTGCTTAATTTATCAACTAAATCTAAGTTGTTTTTAACATTAAAATTAGAAATTTTTCCAACAATTGGGCTCAAAATATCAACAAGCCATTTAGAAAGTTTATAAGAAACTGAACCTATAGAGCTAATAATTGGTCTAACAGGATTACCAGGTTTGTGTGTTTTTATTAATCCATACATGATAAAAGGAGTATTTTTTGTTTCTCAATATTTTGAATGCTTCTTTCTCCTGTATTTTAGTAATTTCAATAGTTTCCCAGAAAACTGGGAAACAAAAGAAATATGATTAGGAAAGCTTACCAAGAACATTGTGAAGAGTCGTGTGGTATCCATTGATGCAAAAAGATCACAGTAAACAGGTGATATCAAAATATGCAAGACAATCACTATGAAAAAATAGAGGAATTCCAAGCGCTTTCGTGACTACTCACATTATCAAGGAACTATAAAAGGAAACATGACAATGTTCTTGGTAAGCTTTCCTAATCATATTTCTTTTGTTTCCCAGTTTTCTTCTGCACTGATCAAGTCACATAAGCTTAAAATTCGACTTAATTTTTTAAAAGACTGTTTGAATGAACAAGTTTTGCCTAAATATCTTTTACCAAATAGATTCCTTGACATGAGAGATCGTCCTTTTGATGATTTTATGAGAATTATTCTTCAGAAACATATTGAAATTACTAAAATACAGGAGAAAAAAGCATTCAAAATATTGAGAAACAAAAAATACTCCTTTTATCAAGCTATTCCATCAGAATGGCAACATAGTATGTTGGATCATTGCTATAATAAACTCAGAAGAATTTGTAATAATCTCAAAAACAAACTAAAAAGAAAATTAGATAATTTAATTGAAAATAGTGATTAGACAAAGCACGCTAATAACAATTTTTTAATTAACTTATCAGATGAAATATTAGATAAAAATACAACTGCTGCTCTTGGTTTCGGTTTAAGTTTTGCAACTTCAAAAAAACTTAATAATGTTGAAATTGCAAAAGCCTTTTGTAATTTAGAAAAATCCTCTGATTTATCCGCTGATGAAATTAATATTAGTAAGGGGATGGTATATAGCTCAATGTTAAAACAAAATATTCCCAATTGCCCTCAAAGATTTTTTAAGTCTTATGATTCACTTTTGAATAATAAAAATTTGCGTCTTACTAAAGCAGATAAAATAAATGCAATTGTAATTATGAAAGAAACCGATTACCAAGATAAAATGAATAACCTCCTAGATGATTTTGAAACCTATTCTAAACTTAGAAAGAATCCCTTAGAAACTGTTAACAGCAATTTCAATAAAACAATAAAACATCTATTGAAGGGCAAAGATGAATTAATTAAAAAATTTACTTCTACTAATCCATCTTTACCTTATATGTATGGATTAATAAAAACACACAAACCTGGTAATCCTGTTAGACCAATTATTAGCTCTATAGGTTCAGTTTCTTATAAACTTTCTAAATGGCTTGTTGATATTTTGAGCCCAATTGTTGGAAAAATTTCTAATTTTAATGTTAAAAACAATTTAGATTTAGTTGATAAATTAAGCACCTTGACCTTGATGTTACATCCTTGTTTACAAAAGTTCCAGTTGATGATTTACTAAGTTTCTTATCTGAAGAACTGGTTAATTATGATTTACCATTGCCAGTTCCTACTATCATTAAACTTATTAAACTTTGTATTGTTGATGCAAAATTTGTATTTAATGATGAGTTTTACACACAGAAGTTTGGTATGGCAATGGGCAATCCTCTTTCACCTGTTCTTAGTAACTTATATATGGAATTTTTCGAAACAAGATTGCTTAACACTATCCTGCCCAATAGAGCTAAGTGGTATAGATATGTTGATGATATTTTGTGCCTTATGCCTAAGAACATAAGAACATAAGAAAGGAGGAACACTGCAGCAGGCCTGTTGGCCCATACTAGGCAGGTCCTTCACAATCCGTCCCACTAACAGAACACTTGTTCAATCCAATTTTCAATGCTACCCAAGAAATAAGCTTTGACAATTCCATTCACTCATTTGCGAGTCCCACTCAAATCCAACCCCTCTCACTCATGAATTTATCCAACCTAAATTTGAAACTACCCAAGGTCCTAGCTTCAATAACCCTACTAGGCAGACTGTTCCACTCATCAACTGCCCTATTTCCAAACCAATACTTTCCTATATCCTTTCTAAATCTAAACTTATCTAACTTGAATCCATTATTGCGGGTTCTCTCTTGGAGAGATATCCTCAAGACCTTATTTATATCCCCTTTGTTAATACCCATTTTCCACTTGTATACCTCGATCATGTCTCCTCTCATTCTACGTCTTACAAGTGAATGTAATTTAAGGGTCTTCAATCTTTCTTCGTAAGGAAGATTTCTAATGCTATGTATAAATTTAGTCATTCTACGCTGAATGTTTTCTAACGAATTTATGTCCATTCTGTAATATGGAGACCAAAACTGAGCTGCGTAATCTAGGTGAGGCCTTACTAATGATGTATAAAGCTGTAATATAACCTCTGGACTTCTGTTGCTAACACTTCTTGATATAAATCCCAGTAATCTATTTGCCTTATTACGTACGCTTAGGCATTGGTGTCTTGGTTTAAGGTTGCTGCTTACCATCACCCCCAAGTCCTTCTCGCAATCTGTATGGCTAAGTTCTACGTTATTTAACTTATAAGTGCTTGGAGTTATGGACACTCCCGAGCTTCAGAACCTTGCATTTATCTACATTGAACTGCATCTGCCACTTTTCTGACCACAATTAAGTTTTTCTAAATCTTCCTAAATTCAGACATCTATGTTTGAATCAATTATCCTACCTATCTTCGTGTCGTGGGGTTTTCTCATATCACTATAATTCCCTGTCAAGGTCATTGATATATATTATAAATAACAATGGGCCTAAGATGATCCCTGTAACACCACGTTACAAGTCCCCATTCGGGTTTAACCCCATTTATGCACACTCTCTGCTTCCAGGGAGCCATGACCATCCATAAGCACTTTTTCCCCCAAAGCCATGAGCAGCCACTTTTTTTAAAAGTTCTGGTGCGGTACTTATCGCCTTACTAAAGTCAAATAAACAAATAATTTTTTTATCGTGATCCCGCCTCAAAAGTTTAGTGAAGAAGGTTAATAAATTAGATAGGCAGGAACGGCCCTCGTGAATCCATGCTGAGTATCATTAATAAATTATGGTTTTCTAGATGGCTTTTAATATCAGCTATAATTGACTCTAGTAATTTGCCACAATTGAGGTCAGTTATTGGGGGGTAATTTGACGGGAGTGACTTGTCCCCCGCTTTAAAAAAAAGGAATTACATTAGCCATCTTCCACAAACAGACACACACCGTTTGAAGAGATAAATTAAAAAAGTTAGATATTGGTTCCGAGTTCCATTTTGCATTCCTTAAGAACCCTGCAAAAAACTCA
>WNWK01008152.1:0-87142 GCA_009830355.1 Cherax destructor
CTAGCCGACCCTACCCCGCCTTCCTCCACTACAGATTTATACACTCTCGAAGTCACTCTGTCTCGTTCCATTCCTCTACATGTCCAAACCACCTCAACACCCCTCCTCAGCTCTCTGGACAATCGTTTTGGTAATCCCGCACCTCCTCCTAATTTCCAAACTCCGAATTCTCTGCAATATTCACCCCACACATTGACCTCAGACATGACATCTCCACTGCCTCCAGCCTTCTCCTCGTTGCAACATTCATCACCCATGCTTCACACCCATATAAGAGCGTTGGTATAACTATACTCTCAACATTCCCTCTTTACTTCCATGGACAAGGTTCTTTGTCTCCACAGACCGAAGTGCTCCACTCACCCTTTTCCCCTCATCAATTCTATGATTCACCTCATCCTTCATAGACCCATCCGCCGACATGTCCACTCCCAAATATCTGAATACATTCACCTCCTCCATACTCTCTCCCTCCAATCTGATATCCAATTTTCGTCACCTATTCTTTTGTTATCCTCATCACCTTACTCTTTCCTATATTCACTTTCAATTTTCTTCTTTTACACCCTACCAAATTCATCCACCAACCTCTGCAGCTTCTCTTCAGAATCCCCCAAAAGCACAGTGTCATCAGCAAAAGCAACTGTGACAACTCCCACTTTGTATTTGCTTCTTTATCTTTTAGCCCAACACCTCTTGCCAAGACCCTCGCATTCACTTCTCTTACAACCCCATCTATAAATATATTGAACAACCACGGTGACATCACACATCCTTGTCTAAGGCCCACTTTTACTGGGAAATAGTCCCTTCCCTCCTACACACTCTAACCTGAGCCTCACTATCCTCATAAAAACTCTTCACTGCTTTCAGTAACCTTCCTCCTATTCCATACACCTGCAACATCTGCCACATTGCCCCCTATCTACCCTATCATACGCCTTTTCCAAATCCATAAATGCCACAAAACATCTTTTACCCTTATCCAAATACTGTTCACCTATATGTTTCACTGTAAACAATTGGTCTACACCCCCCTACCTTTCCTAAAGCCCCCTTGTTCATCTGCTATCCTGCTTTCTGTTTTACTCTTAATTCTTTCAATAATAACTCTACCATACACTTTACCAGGTACACTCAACAGACTTATTCCCTATAATTTTTGCACTCTCTTTTGTCCCCTTTGCCTTTATACAAAGGAACAATACACGCTCTCTGCCAATCCCTAGGTACCTTACCTCTTCCATACATTTATTAAATAATAGCACCAGCCACTCCAAAATTATATCCCCACCTGCTTTAACATTTCTATCTTTATCCCATCAATCCCAGCTGCCTTACCCCCTTTCATTCTACCCACTGCCTCACGAACTTCCCTACACCCACAACTGGCTCTTCCACACTCCTACAAGATGTTATTCCTCCTTGCCCTACACACAAATCACAGCTTCCTGTCTTCATCAACATTTAACAAATCCTCAAAATATTCTCTCCATCTTCCCGATACCTCTAACTCTCCATTTATTAACTCTCCTCTCCTATTTTTAACTGTCAAATCCATTTGTTCTCTAGGCTTCCTCAACTTATTAATCTCATTCCAAAACTTTTTCTTATTTTCAACAAAATTTGCTGATAACATCTCACCACTCTCTCATCTGCTCTCTTTTACATTGCTTCACCACTCTTTTAACCTCTCTTTTTCTCTCCATATACTCTTCCCTCCTTGCATCACTTCTACTTTGTAAAAACCTCTCATATGCTAACTTTTCTCCTTACTACTCTCTTTACATCATCATTCCACCAATCGCTCCTCTTCCCTCCCGCACCCACTCGCCTGTAACCACAAACTTCTGCTGAACACTCTAACACTACATTTAAATCTACCCCATACATTTTCGACCCCATTCCCTACACTCTCACTAGCCCATCTATCCTCCAATAGTTGTTTATATCTTACCCTAACTGCCTCCTCTTTTAGTTTATAAACCTTCACCTCTTTTACTTACTGATTCTATTTTCCTTGTATCCCATCTACCTTTTACTCCACTGTAGCTATAACTAAAAAGTGATCTGATATATCTGTAGCCCCCCTATAAACATGTACATCCTGAAGTCTACTCAACAGTCTTTTATCTACCAATACATAGTCCAACAAACTACTGTCATTACGCCCTACATCATATCTTGTATACTTATTTATCCTCTTTTCTTAAAATATGTATTACCTATAACTAAACCCCTTTCTATACAAAGTTCAACCAAAGGGCTCCCATTATCATTTACACCTGGCACCCCAAACTTACCTACTACACCCTCTCTGCATGTTTCTCCCACTTTAGCATTTGGTCCCCTACCACAATTACTCTCTCATTTGGTTCAAAAGTTCCTATACATTCGCTTAACATCTCCCAAAATCTCTCTCTCTCCTCTACACTCCTTTCTTCTCCAGGTGCATACACGCTTATTATGACCCACTTTTCGCATCCGACCCTTATTTTAATCCCATAATCCTTGAATTTACACATTTATATTCCTCTTTTCCTTCCATAAATGATCCTTCAACATTATTGCTACCTTCCTTTGCTCTAACTCTCAGATACTCCTGACTTAATCCCATTTATTTCTTCCCCCTGAAACTCGCCTACCCCTTCAGCTTTGTTTCGCTTAGGGCCAGGACATCCAACTTCTTTTCATTCATAACATCGGCAATCATCTCTTTCTTATCATCCGCACTACATCACGCACATTCAGACAACCCAATTTTATAAAGTTTTTCTTCTTCTCGTTTTTAGTAGATTTGTACAGAGAAGGGGTTACTAGCCCATTGCTCCCGGCATCTTAGTCGCCTCATACGACATGCATGGCTTCGGAGAAAGATTCTTTCCACTTCCCCATGGACAATAGAGAAAATAAAAGAACAAGAGCTATTAAGAAAAGAAGAAAAACCTAGATGTGTGTATGTATATATATGCATGTGTATGCCAGTATAGTGTGACCTAAAGTGTAAGTAGAAATAGCTAGATATACCTGTTATCCAGCGTGTTTATGAGACAGAAAAAAGACACCAGCAATCCTACCATCATGTAAAACAGTTTCAGGTTTCTGTTTCACAGTCACCTGGCAGGACGGTAGTACCTCCCTGGGTGGTTGCTGTCTACCAACCTACTACCTATATATATATATATATATCTTATTTAGACTTCCACCGGACGTCCTCGACAGCAGATACAAGAGTGAGAGAAGATTATTTAAATGGGTTCTGAGAAGTGTCGTGTCACTTGTGACGTCGTCATCAGTGTTATCATGTCAATTGTTACGGTGACATGAGTTATCATGTCACTTGTGGATGTGTCATGTGTATTGTCATGTCACTTATGACGGTTTACCTGGAGAAGGTTTCGGGTCAACGCCCCCGCAGCTCGGTCTGAGATCAGGCCTCGTGGTGGATCAGGGTCTGATCAACCAGACTGTTACTGCTGGCCGCACGCAAACTGACGTACGAACCACAGCCCGGTTGGTCAGGTACTGACTTTAGGTGCCTGTCCAGTGCCTTCTTAAAGACAGCCAGATGTCTATTGGTAATCCCCCTTATGTATGGTGGGAGGCAGTTGAACAGTCTTAGGCCCCGGACACTTATTGTGTTGTCTCTCAATGTACTCGTGGCTACGGTGTCATAAGTTATCGTGTCACTTTTGAAGGTGTCATGAGTGTTGTCATATCAATTGTGACGGTGTCATGAGTGTTGTCATGTCACTTGTGACGGTGTCTTGAGTTATCATGTCACTTGTGACAGTGTCATGTTACTTGTGACTGTGTCATGAGTTATCATGTCACATGTGACGGTGTCATGAGTTATCATGTCACATGTGACGGTGTCATAAATGTTGTTATGTTACTTGTGACAGTGTCATGAGTTGTCATGTCACCTGTGACGGATGCCATGAGTGTTGTCATGTCACTTGTGATGGTGTCATGAGTAATCATGTCACTTGTAACGGTGTCATAAGTGCTGTCATGTCACTTGTGACGGTGTCATAAGTTATCATGACACTTGTGAAGGTGACATGAGTGTTGTCATGTTATCGAGTGGGTACTAGGAGATAATTACGGTAGTAGTGAAACATACGATGGTTGGTAACTGGTATATTGACAAAGTCTGCGAGGAAACGGTGCCAGCCTACCTGTCAGTACTGTGCCAGTCCTAGGAATGAGGAGGATGCCTCTGGCTGGCAGCTCATGTGAGGGGCTCGTGACGTCACAGCCAGCCAGGGAGCCTAACTCTAATATAGCTGGTACTATGATACACTACACAAGTATAATACATAGGAGGTACAGTACACTACTGACAGCTCGGTTATGTTACGTATAGCGTCTTGACATACAATACAACTCTATAATAGGTATAGTGGAAAAACAGAAATGAGCAGGAAGGGTAAAGAGAAAGGGGGGTCTTTATATGTATTTTACACTAATAGTCGTAGTGCTAGAAATAAGATGGACGAGTTGAGATTAGTTGCAAGTACGGGTAATATTGATGTTTTTGCAATAATTGCGACGTGGTTTAATATGAAAAATCGGGACATGCCTGCTGAATGTCACATCCAGGGTTTTAAATTGTTCCAAGTAGACAGAAGTATCGGGAAGGGGGGTGGGGTGGCACTCTATATCCGTGATCATTTAAATTGTTGCATAAAAACGGGCATAAAATCTGAAATATTACATACAGAGTTTGTCTGGATAGAATTTTCAGAGGGGTGTAAAAAATTGATTTTAGGCGTGATATATCGTCCTCCAAACTTAGATAGGGAACAAGGGAGACTACTCTGGGAGGAAATTGTTAAGGCCACAAGGCACGATAATGTAGTAATTCTAGGGGACTTTAACTTTAGTCAGATTGATTGGAATTTCTTGACAGGGGATTTAGAATCTAACGACTTTTTAGAGGTAGTTCAGGATTGTTTTTTTGAAGCAGTTTGTGACAGAACCTACAAGGGAAATAACCTACTTGACTTGGTTCTGGCAAACAAGAATCCCTTGAAATAAATGGTATAAATACTCGACACAATGGAAAATAAACACATAAGCAGTATAATGTGATCCTTATATGGAAACTTTCGCCACCAGAGCTTATCAGTCTAGACAGATCTACTGGAAAATGAGCAACATGGAGAATATAAGGGTACAGTCAGGTGGAGAATGCTGGGTCGGTGACCCAGCATTCTCCACTATGAACCATTTATCTCCATGTTGCTATTAACGGTCGAACGTGCATGCTGGTTATGTGTTATTCAAACTGTTAATAATTTTGAAATTACAGAGGAACTCCACAAGCGACCACAAGTTTACCTTCTGCATTGAATGGTGTATGATAGTAGATAATTCAGTAAGTCCAGACTTTCGCTAGCGTATAATGCAAACTATCACTTGACTGGGGTAACGAGAGAGCTACATATGACAGTTTTTAATACAGGCCCAAGAACATTATCCTGTATAAAGAAATAGATCAAGTAGAAATGACCCAAATGGATGAATAATAGGCTCAATATATTTTAGGCAGAAGAAAGGAATTATGATAAATGAGTGGCCATCTTATAAATCAGTATACTGACATTAAGCGGGACATTAAAAGGGTATAAGAAAAGCTAAACGGGACTATGAAATTAAAGTTGCTAGGGATTCAAAAACTAACACAAAAAGGTTTTTCCAGGTTTATAGAACAAAAGTTAGGGATAAAATAGGTCCCCTTAAAAATAACTCTGGGTATCTTACTGACCAGGAGAATGATATGTGCTTTATTTTTAATAATTATTTTCTCTCGGTTTTCACACAGGAAGACACTAATAATATCCCAGTAATTAATTTTTATAGTGTCCCTGAAGAAGATAAATTATGTAATATCACAGTCACTAGCAAAATGGTTATGAAACAAATAGACCGACTGAAACAAAATAAATCACCGGGTCCTGATGAGCTTTTTGCAAGGGTTCTTAAGGAATGCAAGGTGGAACTCTGTGAACCAATATCTAACATTTTTAATTTATCTCTTCAAACAGGTGTAGTGTCTGATATGTGGAAGATGGCTAATGTAATTCCTATTTTTAAAGCAGGTGACAAGTCACTACCATCAAATTACCTCCCAATAAGCCTGACCTCAATTGTAGGCAAATTACTAGAGTCAATTATAGCTGATATTATTAGAAGCCATCTAGATAACCATAATTTGATTAATGATACTCAGCATGAATTCACGAGGGGGCGTTCCTGCCTATCTAATTTATTAACCTTCTTCAGTAAAGCTTTTGAGGCTGTTGATCACGATAAAGAATTCGATATTGTTTATTTAGATTTTAGTAAGGCTTTTGATAGAGTACCACACCAGAGACTGTTAAAGAAAGTGGCAGCTCATGGCATTGGGGAAAAGTGCTGTCATGGATCGAGTCATGGCTCACCAATAGGAAGCAGAGAGTGTGCATAAATGGGGTTAAATCCGAGTGGGGATCTGTAACAAGTGGTGTTCCACAGGGATCAGTCTTAGGCCCGTTGTTGTTTATAATATATATCAATGACCTTGATGAGGGAATTACTAGTGATATGAGCAAATTCGCCGATGACACGAAGATAGGTAGGATAATTGATTCAAACGTAGATGTCAGGGAACTTCAGGAGGATTTAGACAGACTCAATTCCTGGTCAGAAAAGTGGCAGATGCAGTTCAATGTAGATAAATGCAAGTTTCTGAAGCTTGGGAGTGTCCATAACCCAAGCACTTATAAGTTAAATAACGTAGAACTTAGCCATACAGATTGCGAAAAGGACTTGGGGGTTATGGTAAGCAGCAACCTTAAACCAAGACAACAATGCCTAAGCGTACATAATAAGGCAAACAGATTACTGGGATTTATATCAAGAAGTTTAAGCAACAGAAGTCCAGAGGTTATATTACAGCTTTATACATCATTAGTAAGGCCTCACCTAGATTACGCAGCTCAGTTCTGGTCTCCATATTACAGAATGGATATTAATTCGTTAGGAAACATTCAGCGTAGAATGACTAAATTAATACATAGCATTAGAAATCTTCAGTATGAAGAAAGTAACCTAATTACATTCTGCGACGAAGAATGAGGAGACACGATCGAGGTATACAAGTGGAAAATGGGTATTAACAAAGGGGATATAAATAAGGTCTTGAGGATATCTCTCCAAGAGAGAACCCGCAATAATGGATTCAAATTAGATAAATTTAGATTTTGAAAGGATATAGGAAAGTATTGGTTTGGAAATAGGGTAGTTGATGAGTGGAACAGTCTGCCTAGTATGGTTATTGAAGCAAGGACCTTGGGTAGTTTCAAATTTAGGTTGGATAAATTCATGAGTGAGAGGGGTTGGATTTGAGTGGGAATTGCACATGAGTAAATAGAATTATCAAAGCTTATTTCTTAAGTAGCATTGAAGATTGGGTTGAACAAATATCTTGTTAGTGGGATGGAATTTGAAAGACGTGCCTAGTATGGGCCAACAGGCCTGCTGCAGTGTTCCTTCTTTCTTATGTTCTTATAGGCTGAACAGGCAGGTGGCTATGGGCTGATTCTATACAGTAGCAAACACATATATAACTTAGAACTAATCACAGAATTAGTAATAGGATGTAATCAACTGAATAGATATTAATGTAATGGATCTTACTGTAATGGGTCTTAGTGTAATGGGTCTTAGTGTAATGCATTAGAAATTATAGTACATTTACTAGGGAAAGAATTGATCGATCGATCTGTATTCATGTACTCTACGGAATCTGAGGAAGAATATATTTACAAAGAAGAAAGGTTTTAACAGAAAAGACAGACCTGGCGCGCACAAGTCATACTGTTAAATCTCAGAATTCGCAGAGAACGTGAACACATTTTTTTTTTTTTTGGATACTGATCAGCTGATAACAAAACACACAGTCTACAACTTCGTTTAACTTAATCATCTAATTATACAGGCTATGTACATTTAACCCCAACTCTGCTAGGGTGAGGTTTACATATGCAGAATGTTTATCATCTCTAGGTGGATCGAAATCTTTTGCAATTGACAACACATGCCTAGGTTGAGGGTTGATACTTGAGAATTTCTCAACACTTGTCGTGTACGTAAGGAGTAACGACATCCAGGCTGTTCCTCTGGCTGATTACTAGAAGTAGAAGGTACGGGGTCAGACGGATTGTCATTGTCAGTCACAACAGTCTGGTTGTCAGGGACCTCGTCTTCATCACTGATGGGTGCTGGTGGCTTCACAGTCAGGATGAGATCTTCCTGGAGCAGGAATCGAATCACACCAGACCACATGGGATCTGTTCTTTGAGCAGTCTTTACATGCTCTTCACTGAATGGCGGATCTGCAGTTACTATACTAACATATCGCGATAAAGCATCTGCAATTACATTTCTTAAGCTGAATTTTCTATCCATAGCTCAGGACTTACGATCACTTTCCTACTGAAGGAATGAACAGACACGGTGGAGTGGATAGACTCCCCGGTTGTCATGATGTTGTCATGTCACTTGTGAAGGTGTCATGAGTGTTGTCATGACACTTGTGATGGTGTCATGAGTATTGTCATGTCATTTGTGACGGTGTCATGAGTGTTGTCATGTCACTTGTGAAGGTGTCATGAGTGTTGATATGTCACTTGTGACGGTGTCATGAGTATTGTAATGTCACTTGTGACGGTGTCACGAGTGTTGTCATGTCATTTGTGACGATGTCATGTCACTTGTGAAGGTGTCATGAGTGTTGTCATGACACTTGTGACGGAGTCATGAGTATTGTATTGTCACTTGTGACGGTGTCATGAGTGTTGTCATGTCACTTGTGTAGGTGTCATGTGTGTTGTCATGTCACTTGTGAAGGTGTCATGAGTGTTGTCATGGCACTTGTGACGGTGTCATGAGTGTTGTCATGTCACTTGTGAAGGTGTCATGAGTATTGTCATGTCACTTGTGAAGGTGTCATGTGTATTGTCATGTCACTTGTGACGGTGTCATGAATGTTGTCATGTAACTTGTGAAGGTGTCATGAGTGTTGTCATGTCATTCGTGACTGCGTTATGAGTGTTGTCATGTCACTTGTGACGGTGTCATGAGTATTGTCATGTCACCAACACTCCACCTGAGCCTGCGTGTCTGCAGGCAGGATATTCCAGTATATCCAGTATATACGTAATGTGTTTGGTATTTTTTCAGTGTTGCAGTGATTCTTCATTGTCGTAGTGTTTCTTTAGTGTTACAGTGTTCCTTTAATGTCGCAGTGTTTCTTCAGTGTTACAGTCTTTCTTCAGTGTTTCTTTAGTGTTACAGTGTTTCTTCAGTGTTACAGTGTTTCTTCAGTGTTACAGTGTTTCTTCAATGTCGCAGTGTTTCTTTAGTGTTACAGTGTTTCTTTAGTGTTACAGTGTTTCTTTAGTGTTACAGTGTTTCTTCAGTGTTGCAGTGTTTCTTTAGTGTTACAGTGTTTCTTTAGTGTTACAGTGTTTCTTTAGTGTTACAGTGTTTCTTTAGTGTTACAGTGTTTCTTTAGTGTTACAGTGTTTCTTTAGTGTTACAGTGTTTCTTTAGCGTTACAGTGTTTCTTCAATGCTACAGTGTTTCTTTAGTGTTACAGTGTTTCTTCAGTGTTACAGTGTTACTTTAGTGTTACAGTTTTTCTTCAATGTTGTAATGTATCTTCAGTGTTACAGTGTCCACTTTGATAATTGATGAATGTTAAGCGTAACAGCATGGTACACATGCGTAATCATGGTAACACATGGGTAACAGCAGACGTGCAGGCAGGCGTGCAGGCAGACATGAAGGCAGCCGTGCAGGCAGACGTGCAGGCAGCCGTACAGGCAGCCGTGCAGGCAGCCGTGCAGGCAGGCGTGCAGGCAGACATGAAGACAGCCGCGGCAGTTGAATGCAGCCGTGCGGCAGACTGCAGGCAGACGTGAAGGCAGCCGTGCAGGCAGAGTGCAGGCCGACATGAAGGCAGCCGTGCAGGCAGACTGCGGAGAGTGAAGCAGCCTGCGTGCAGGTGTGCAGGCAGACATGAAGGAAGCCGTCAGGCAGACGTGTAGGCAGTGTTTCTTTAGTATTACAGTGTTTCTTTCGTGTTACAGTGTTTCTTCAATGTTACAGTGTTTCTTTAGTGTTGAAGTGTTTCTTTAGTGTTACAGTGTTTCTTCAGTGTTACAGTGTTTCTTTAGTGTGACAGTGTTTCTTTAGTGTTACAGTGTTTCTTTAGTGTTGCAGTGTTTCTTCATTGTTACAGTGTATCTTTAGTGTTACAGTGTTTCTTTAGTGTTACAGTGTTTCTTTAGTGTTACAGTGTTTCTTCAATGTTACAGTGTTTCTTTAGTGTTGCAGTGTTTCTTTAGTGTTGCAGTGTTTCTTTAGTGTTACAGTGTTTCTTTAGTGTTACAGTGTTTCTTTAGTGTTGCAGTGTTTCTTCATTGTTACAGTGTATCTTTAGTGTTACAGTGTTTCTTTAGTGTTACAGTGTTTCTTTAGTGTTACAGTGTTTCTTCAATGTTACAGTGTTTCTTTAGTGTTGTAGTGTTTCTTTAGTGTTGCAGTGTTTCTTTAGTGTTACAGTGTTTCTTTAGTGTTACAGTGTTTCTTTAGTGTGACAGTGTTTCTTTAGTGTGACAGTGTTTCTTTAGTGTTACAGTGTTTCTTTAGTGTTACAGTGTTTCTTTAGTGTTACAGTGTTTCTTCAATGTTACAGTGTTTATTTAGTGTCGCAGTGTTTCTTTAGTGTTACAGTGTTTCTTCAGTGTTACAGTGTTTCTTTAGTGTGACAGTGTTTCTTTAGTGTTACAGTGTTTCTTTAGTGCTACAGTGTTTCTTTAGTGTTACAGTGTTTCTTTAGTGTTACAGTGTTTCTTTAGTGTTACAGTGTTACTTTAGTGTTACAGTGTGTCTTTAGTGTTACAGTGTTACTTTAGTGTTACAGTGTGTCTTTAGTGTTACAGTGTTACTTTAGGGTTACAGTGTTTCTTCAATGTTGTAATGTATCTTCAGTGTTACAGTGTCCACTTTGATAATTGATGAATGTTAAGCGTAACACATGAGTAACACATGCGTAATACATGGGTAACACATGGGTAACAGGCAGACGTGCAGGCTGGCGTGCAGGCAAACATGAAGGCAGCCATGCAGGCAGACGTGCAGGCAGCCGTACAGGCAGCCGTGCAGGCAGGCGTGCAGGCAGACATGAAGACAGCCGTGCAGGCAGCCGTGCAGGCAGACGTGAATGCAGCCATGCAGGCAGACGTGCAGGCAGACGTGAAGGCAGCCGTGCAGGCAGGTGTGCAGGCCGACATGAAGGCAGCCGTGCAGGCAGACGTGCAGGCAGACGTGAAGGCAGCCGTGCAGGCAGGTGTGCAGGCATACATGAAGGCAGCCGTGGAGGCAGACGTGCAGGCAGGCGTGAAGGCAATCGTGCAGGCAGACATGAAGGCATCCGTGCAGGCAGGTGTGCAGGCAGACTTGCAAGCGTGCAGGCAGGTGTGCAGGCAGACTTGCAAGCGTGCAGGCAGGTGTGCAGGCAGACTTGCAAGCGTGCAGGCAAGCGTGCAGGCAGACGTGCAAGCGTGCAGGCAAGCGTGCAGGCAGACGTGCAAGCGTGCAGGCAAGCGTGCAGGCAGACGTGCAAGCGTGCAGGGCAAGCGTGCAGGCAGACGTGCAAGCGTGCAGGCAAGCGTGCAGGCAGACGTGCAAGCGTGCAGGCAAGCGTGCAGGCAGACGTGCAAGCGTGCAGGCAAGCGTGCAGGCAGACGTGCAAGCGTGCAGGCATTTCATGACACCACTATGTGCTTCAAGCCCCATTTTCACCAACAGTCAGGTGTCGTGACTGTGTAGTGCACTGTACACCTGTACTCACCTAGTTGTGGTTGCAGGTGTCGAGTCATAGCTCCTGGCCCCGCCTCTTCACTGGCCGCTACTGGGTCACTCTCCCTGCGCCATGAGCTTTATCATACCTCTTCTTAAAGCTATGTATAGAACCTGCTTCCACTACATCACTTCCCAGACTATTCCACTTCCCGACCACTCTGTGACTGAAGAAATACTTCCTAACATCTCTGTGATTCATCTGAGTCTTCAACTTCCAACTGTGTCCCTTGTTGCTGTGTCCCATCTATGGAACATTCTGTCTTTGTCCACCTTGGCAATTCCTCTCAGTATCTTATATGTTGTTATCATGTCCCCCCTATCTCTCCTGTCCTCCAGTGTCGTCAGGTCGATTTCCCTTAACCTCTCCTCGTAGGACATACCCCTTAGCTCCGGGACTAGTCTTGTTGCAAACCTTTGCACTTTCTCTAGCTTCTTCACGTGCTTGGCTAGGTGTGGGTTCCAAACTGGTGCTGCATACTCCAGTATGGGGCTAACGTACACAGTGTACAGAGTCCTGAACGATTCTTTATTAAGATGTCGGAATGCTGTTCTTAGGTTTGCTAGGCGCCCGTATGCTGCAGCAGTTATTTGGTTGATGTGCGCCTCAGGAGATGTTCCTGGTGTTATACTCACCCTAAGATCTTTTGCCTTGATTGAGGTTTGTAGTCTCTGGCCCCCTAGACTGTACTCCGTCTGCAGTCTTCTTTGCCCATCCCCAATCTTCATGACTTTCCACTTGGTGGGGTTGAACTCCAGGAGCCAATTGCTGGACCAGGCTTCCAGCCTGTCCAGATCCCTTTGTAGTTCTGCCTGGTCCTGGTCCGATTGAATTCTTCTCATCAACTTCACATCATCTGCAAACAGGGACACTTCGGAGTCTATTCCTTCCGTCACGTCGTTCACAAATACCAGAAACAGCACCGGGCCTAGGACTGACCCCTGTGGAACCCCACTCGTCACCGGCGCCCACTCTGACACCTCTCCACGTACCATGACTCGCTGCTGTCTTCCTGACAGGTATTCCCTGATCCATTGTAGTGCCTTCCCTGTTACCCCTGCCTGGTCCTCCAGCTTCTGCACTAATCTCTTGTGTGGAACTGTGTCAAATGCCTTCTTACAGTCCAAGAAAATGCAATCTACCCACCCCTCTCTCTGTGTGTCGTGACTGTGTAGTGCACTGTACACCAGTGTGTGATCATGTGAGAGAGTACATCGCTTGACTTGCTTCTGTGTGTCGCAGTACTGACGACTCTGCTATTTAGCACAGTACTGACGACTCTGCTATGTAGCGCAGTACTGTCGACTCTGCTATTTAGCACAGTACTGACGACTCTGCTATTTAGCACAGTACTGACGACTTTGCTATGTAGCGCAGTACTGATGACTCTGCTATGTAGCGCAGTACTGACGACTCTGCTATGTAGCGCAGTACTGACGACTCTGCTATGTAGCGCAGTACTGACGACTCTGCTATGTAGCGCAGTACTGATGACTCTGCTATGTAGCGCAGTACTGACGACTCTGCTATGTAGCGCAGTACTGACGACTCTGCTATGTAGCACAGTACTGACGACTCTGCTATGTAGCACAGTACTGACGACTCTGCTATGTAGCGCAGTACTGACGACTCTGCTATGTAGCGCAGTACTGACGACTCTGCTATGTAGCGCAGTACTGAGACTCTGCTATGTAGCGCAGTACTGACGACTCTGCTATGAGCACAGTACTGACGACTCTGCTATGTAGCGCAGTACTGACGACTCTTGCTATGTAGCGCAGTACTGACGACTCTGCTATGTAGCCAGTACTGAGACTCTGCTATGTAGCGCAGTACTGACGACTCTGCTATGTAGCCAGTACTGACGACTCTGCTATGTAGCGCAGTACTGAGACTCTGCTATGTAGCGCAGTACTGACGACTCTGCTATGTAGCGCAGTACTGACGACTCTGCTATGTAGCCAGTACTGAGACTCTGCTATGTAGCCAGACTGACGACTCTGCTATGGCCAGTACTGACGACTCTGCTATGTAGCGCAGTACTGAGACTCTGCTATGGCCAGTACTGACGACTCTGCTATGGCGCAGTACTGATGACTCTGCTATGTAGCCAGTACTGAGACTTGCTATGTAGCCGTACTGACGACTTGCTATGTAGCGCAGACTGACGACTCTGCTATGTGCGCAGTACTGACGACTCGCTATGTAGCACAGTACTGACGACTCTGCTATGTAGCCAGTACTGAGACTCTGCTATGTAGCGCAGTACTGACGACTCTGCATGTAGCCAGACTGAGACTCTGCTATGTAGCCGTACGAGACTCTGCTATGTAGCAAAACTGACGACTTGCTATGTAGCACAGTACTGATGCTTGCTATGTAGCACGACTGACGACTCTGCTATGTAGCCAGTACTGACGACTCTGCTATGTAGCCAGACTGACGACTCTGCTATGAGCCAGACTGAGACTCTGCTATGTAGCACAGACTGAGACTCTGCTATGTGCACAGACTGACGACTCTGCTGTAGCACAGACTGAGACTCTGCTATGTAGCACAGACTGAGATTGCTATGTAGCACAGACTGACGACTCTGCTATGTAGCACAAGACTGACGACTTCTTGCCATGATGTTGCACAGACTGAGACTCTGCTATGTAGCACAGTACTGACGACTCTGCTATGTAGCACAGACTGAGACTCTGCTATGTAGCCAGTACTGAGATCTGCTATGTAGCACAGACTGAGACTCTGCTATGTAGCACAGACTGAGACTCTGCTATGTAGCCAGACGACGACTCTGCTAGGCACAGACTGAGACTTGCTATGTAGCACAGACTGACGACTCTGCTATGTAGCACAGTACTGAGACTCTGCTATGTAGCCAGACTGAGACTCTGCTATGTACCAGTACTGAGACTCTGCTATGTAGCCAAATGAGACTCTGCTATGTAGCACAGTACTGACGACTCTGCTATGTAGCCAGACTGACGACTTGCTATGTAGCACAGTACTGATGATCTGCTATGTAGCACAGACTGACGACTCTGCTATGTAGCCAGACTGACGACTCTGCTATGTAGCACAGTACTGACGACTCTGCTATGTAGCCAGACTGAGACTCTGCTATGTAGCCAGTACTGACGACTCTGCTATGTAGCACAGTACTGACGACTCTGCTATGTAGCGCAGTACTGACGACTCTGCTATGTAGCCAGTACTGAGACTCTGCTATGTAGCCAGTACTGACGACTCTGCTATGTAGCGCAGTACTGACGACTCTGCTATGTAGCACAGTACTGACGACTCTGCTATGTAGCCAGTACTGACGACTCTGCTATGTAGCCAGTACTGAGACTCTGCTATGTAGCACAGTACTGACGACTCTGCTATGTAGCGCAGTACTGACGACTCTGCTATGTAGCGCAGTACTGACGACTCTGCTATGTAGCACAGTACTGACGACTCTGCTATGTAGCGCAGTACTGATGACTTGCTATGTAGCGCAGTACTGATGACTCTGCTATGTAGCACAGTACTGAGACTCTGCTATGTAGCGCAGTACTGACGACTCTGCTATGTAGCCAGTACTGACGACTCTGCTATGTAGCACAGACTGAGACTCTGCTATGTAGCGCAGTACTGACGACTCTGCTATGTAGCACAGTACTGACGACTCTGCTATGTAGCGCAGTACTGAGACTCTGCTATGTAGCCAGTACTGACGACTCTGCTATGTAGCGCAGTACTGAGACTCTGCTATGTAGCGCAGTACTGAGACTCTGCTATGTAGCAGTACTGATGACTCTGCTATGTAGCGCAGTACTGATGACTCTGCTATGTAGCACAGTACTGATGACTCTGCTATGTAGCGCAGTACTGACGACTCTGCTGTATGTGAGCGCAGTACTGACGACTCTGCTATGTAGCGCAGTACTGACGACTCTGCTATGTAGCGCAGTACTGACGACTCTGCTATGTAGCACAGTACTGATGACTCTGCTATGTAGCGCAGTACTGACGACTCTGCTATGTAGCGCAGTACTGACGACTCTGCTATGTAGCGCAGTACTGACGACTCTGCTATGTAGCGCAGTACTGATGACTCTGCTATGTAGCACAGTACTGATGACTCTGCTATGTAGCACAGTACTGATGACTCTGCTATGTAGCACAGTACTGATGACTCTGCTATGTAGCACAGTACTGATGACTCTGCTATGTAGCACAGTACTGACGACTCTGCTATGTAGCACAGTACTGACGACTCTGCTATGTAGCACAGTACTGACGACTCTGCTATGTAGCACAGTACTGACGACTCTGCTATGTAGCACAGTACTGACGACTCTGCTATGTAGCCAGTACTGACGACTCTGCTATGTAGCACAGACTGACGACTCTGCTATGTAGCACAGTACTGAGACTCTGCTATGTAGCACAGGACTGACGACTCTGCTATGTAGCACAGTACTGACGACTCTGCTATGTAGCACAGTACTGACGACTCTGCTATGTAGCGCAGTACTGACGACTCTGCTATGTAGCACAAGACTGACGACTCTGCTATGTAGCACAGTACTGATGACTCTGCTATGTAGCACAAGACTGACGACTCTGCTATGTAGCACAGTACTGACGACTCTGCTATGTAGCACAAGACTGACGACTCTGCTATGTAGCACAGTACTGATGATTTTGCTATGTAGCACAAGACTGACGACTCTGCTATGTAGCACAAGACTGACGACTCTGCTATGTAGCACAGAACTGACGACTCTGCTATGTAGCACAAGACTGATGACTCTGCTATGTAGCACAGTACTGACGACTCTGCTATGTAGCACAGTACTGATGACTCTGCTATGTAGCGCAGTACTGATGACTCTGCTATGTAGCACAGTACTGATGACTCTGCTATGTAGCACAAGACTGATGACTCTGCTATGTAGCGCAGTACTGACGACTCTGCTATGTAGCACAGTACTGACGACTCTGCTATGTAGCACAGTACTGACGACTCTGCTATGTAGCACAGTACTGACGACTCTGCTATGTAGCACAAGACTGACGACTCTGCTATGTAACGCAGTACTGACGACTCTGCTATGTAGCGCAGTACTGACGACTCTGCTATGTAGCACAGTACTGACGACTCTGCTATGTAGCGCAGTACTGACGACTCTGCTATGTAGCACAGTACTGATGACTCTGCTATGTAGCACAGTACTGATGACTCTGCTATGTAGCGCAGTACTGACGACTCTGCTATGTAGCACAAGACTGACGACTCTGCTATGTAGCACAAGACTGACGACTATTTTTAGTTGTAATAAACTATAATTTTTAAAGGGGTGGACCGGTAAGCCAGCGGAAGGCCTCGGTCATGTGACCAAAGCTCCAACGGCGGGTCATCATCTGACTAAGACTGACGACTCTGCTATGTGGTACAGTACTGACGACTCTCTGCTATGTGTCGTGTGTACCTTCCTACGGTTATGTTGATCCTGGGTGACGTCTAGGCACCTTGTGTATACAGTTACTCTGTGTCTAGCTGTGTGCTGAGTCTAGCACATAAGTTTAGCACACTGGCATCTAGCACATAGTTGAGTAAAAATAGGTGCATTCTTAGTGTAAATATGTGTTGGGCCTCCCTGGATGGTTCCTGTCTACCAACAATGCCTAAAATGCCACAACAAACAGAGGTGGCGCAGCAATTTCAACGCAGACGATTACGTATCATATATAATTCACATAATTACAAATTATAGATCACATAGATCAGAGGGATACATTTCCTGGCGACTGAGTGGGTCTCCTTGGCCTTTGTAAACTGGTACAGATGGCGTCACCGCTGTAACGGAAGTCTTCGTTAATTCTCAATACTCGCTGTGATTTTTATAACGAACCAAAAAAGGCATAACATTTAAGCAGGGAACCCCGTGGCCTGTGTGAGGGAAGGGGAGGAATAGGGGGAGGCGTCATTGTCTTAGTTGAGGAGGAAAGGGGGAGGTAAGGGGAGGTAAGGAGGAAGGGGCGTACGTAGGAGGGGTAAGATTTATTCTCTTGTATAATGTATTTTATGAAACAAAATTTGAATGCATTCGTAGTGTGATGCTACACTACTCTATATGACAGTTACATAGTGGGAACACCAGCAGTGTGTTGCTACACTACTCTATATGACAGTTACATAGTGGGAACACCAGCAGTGTGTTGCTACACTACTCTACATGACAGTTACATAGTGGGAACACCAGCAGTGTGTTGCTACACTACTCTACATGACAGTTACATAGTGGGAACACCAGCAGTGTGTTGCTACACTACTCTACATGACAGTTACATAGTGGGAACACCAGCAGTGAGTTGCTACACTACTCTACATGAGAGTTACATAGTGGGAACACCAGCAGTGTGTTGCTACACTACTCTACCTGACAGTTACATAGTGGGAACACCAGCAGTGTGTTGCTACACTACTCTACATGACAGTTACATAGTGGGAACACCAGCAGTGTGTTGCTACACTACTCTACCTGACAGTTACATAGTGGGAACACCAGCAGTGTGTTGCTACACTACTCTACATGACAGTTACATAGTGGGAACACCAGCAGTGTGTTGCTACACTACTCTACATGACAGTTACATAGTGGGAACACCAGCAGTGTGTTGCTACACTACTCTACATGACAGTTACATAGTGGGAACACCAGCAGTGTGTTGCTACACTACTCTACATGACAGTTACATAGTGGGAACATCAGCAGTGTGTTGCTACACTACTCTACATGACAGTTACATAGTGGGAACACCAGCAGTGTGTTGCTACACTACTCTACATGACAGTTACATAGTGGGAACATCAGCAGTGTGTTGCTACACTACTCTACATGACAGTTACATAGTGGGAACATCAGCAGTTTGTTGCTACACTACTCTACATGACAGTTACATAGTGGGAACACCAGCAGTGTGTTGCTACACTACTCTACATGACAGTTACATAGTGGGAACACCAGCAGTGTGTTGCTACACTACTCTACATGACAGTTACATAGTGGGAACATCAGCAGTGTGTTGCTACACTACTCTACATGACAGTTACATAGTGGGAACATCAGCAGTGTGTTGCTACACTACTCTACATGACAGTTACATAGTGGGAACACCAGCAGTGTGTTGCTACACTAATCAGTACGACAGTTACATAGTGGGAACACCAGCAGTGTGTTGCTACACTACTCTACATGACAGTTACATAGTGGGAACACCAGCAGTGTGTTGCTACACTACTCTACATGACAGTTACATAGTGGGAACATCAGCAGTGTGTTGCTACACTACTCTACATGACAGTTACATAGTGGGAACATCAGCAGTGTGTTGCTACACTACTCTACATGACAGTTACATAGTGGGAACACCAGCAGTGTGTTGCTACACTAATCTACAGACAGTTACATAGTGGGAACAGCTGCAGTGTGTTGCTACACTCATCATACAGATGCAGTGCATATTGGAGAAGATAGCTGTCTTGTACCGGATAATGAAGTGAGAGGAGGAGAGGGATAACGGAGAATGATGATCTGTCTAGGGATGAGGGAGAGTGATGGGAAGGGGAGGAGGGGAAGCAATGGTGACATGAAACTGCTTTCCCTCTCTTCTATTCTCTCTACTTTGCTGCTCTCTTCTCTTCTCCTCTCACTACAAGCTCTCTTAAATAACCCCTACTCACCTCTTTTCACTGTATTTTGAGGTTCTCCACTGTACTGTGTGGTGGTTCACTGTATTTGTGTGGTGGTTCACTGTATTGTGTTGTGGTTCACTGTATTGTGTGGTGGTTCACTGTATTGTGTGGTGGTTCACTGTATTGTGGTGGTTCACTGTATTGTGTGGTGGTTCACTGTATTGTGTGGTGGTTCACTGTATTGTGTGGTGGTTCACTGTATTGTGTGGTGGTTCACTGTATTGTGTGGTGGTTCACTGTATTGTGTGGTGGTTCACTGTATTGTGTGGTGGTTCACTGTATTGTGGTGGTTCACTGTATTGTGTGGTGGTTCACTGTATTGTGTGGTGGTTCACTGTATTGTGTGCTCACCTATATATACTCAACTATATGTGGTTGCAGGGGTCGATTCGCAGCTCCTGGCCCCTGCCTTTTCACTGGTCGCTACTAGGTCCACTCTTCCGGCTTGTTGAACCTTGTCGCACCTCTTCTTAAAGCTATGTATAGATTCCTCCTCTATCACTTTACTCTTCGGATTATTCCACTCCCTGTCAACTCTAAGGCTGAAGAAATACTTCATAACATCCCTATGACTCATCTGAGTTTTCAGCTTCCAGCTGTGTCCTCTTGCTCCTCTTTCCCCTCTCTGAAACATTCTGTCCCCTTTTCACCTTGTCAATTTCTCTTAGTATTTTGTATGTTGTTATCATATTCCCCTAGTCCTCCTGTCCTCCAGTGTCGTCAGGTTGAGTTCCCTTAACTCCTTGTCGGACATACGCCTCAGCTCCGGGACTAGTCTTGATGAAAACCTCTGCAAATCTCCAATTTCTTGGTGTGCTTGACCAGGTGTGGGTTCCATACTGGTGCTGCATACTCCAGTATGGGACTGACATACACGGTGTAGTGTCGTGAATGACTCCTTACTTAGATGTCAAAACGCTATTCTTAGATTTGCCAGACGCGCATATCCTGCAACAGTTATTTGCTTGTTATGCGCCTCAGGGGATTTGCTTGGTATAATTCTTACTCACCTTGAGTGAAGTTTGTAGCCCCTTTTGTCACCCGAGCCTGTACTCCGTCTGCGGTCTTCTTTGTCCTTCCCCCAAGCTTCATAACTTTGCACTTGATGGGGTTAAACTCCAGGATCCATTTGTCAGACCAGGCTTGTAACCTGTCCAGATCCTTTTGTAGTATTTCCTGGTCCTCATCTGCATGTATTCTCCTCATTAGTTTCACGTTGTCTGCGAGCAGAGACACATGTCGCTCATGGAACCCCACTCGACACATGTCGTTCATGGAACCCCACTCGACACATGTCGCTCATGGAACCCCACTCGACACATGTCGCTCATGGAACCCCACTCGACACATGTCGCTCATGGAACCCCACTCGACACATGTCACTCATGGAACCCCACTCGACACATGTCGCTCATGGAACCCCACTCGACACATGTCGCTCATGGAACCCCACTCGACACATGTCGCTCATGGAACCCCACTCGACACATGTCGCTCATGGAACCCCACTCGACACATGTCGCTCATGGAACCCCACTCGACACATGCACCTATTCCTACATTTCGTCACGGACCATCATTCGTTGTTTCCTTCCTGTCAGGTATTCCCTGATCCATTATTGTGCTTTTTCTGTTTTTCCTGATTGCTTTTCTAGTTTTCGTATCAGTCTCTTGTGCGGTACTGTGTCAAAAGCTTCCTTATAATCCAAGTAAATGCAATCTACCCATCTCTCTCTCTCTCTCTCTCTCTTTTTCTCTCCTGTCTTACTTCTGTTATCTTGTCGAAGAACTCCAGTAGGTTTGTGACACAGGATTTTCCATCCCTGAACTCGTGCCGATTGTCATGTATGAGCCCAGTTCTTTCTAGATGCTCCTAATAATCTTCTCCATAAATTTACATACTATACATGTTAGTGACACAGGCCTGTAGTTTTATGCTGTCTGTCTGTCTCCTTTCTTTAAAATTGGAACTACATTTGCTGACTACCACACCTGTTGAAGATTGTTACTATCGGCACACACACTGCGTCTGCTCCCTCATATTATCTAGTCCCACCGCCGTCGAGGTGTCTACAGTAGTGTGCATATTAACTGGGACAGTGATGAAATAAGACATTTATTTGTATAATTAATGTTTATTTAAAAAATACACAGCAATGATATGACAGATAATTGATTTAGTAGGAGATATGACCACCCTTTGCTTTTATAAGCATTGCTACACACCTCTTTGGTGTAGAATCAACATATGTTAAACACATTGTGGTAAGCTCTTCGTCGTTGTACCAGGTCCTAATAACAGCAGCAGACATTTGCTTCTCCACAGTTGAACAGTCCTGTTTTGCTGTCTTGCATTTGGTTATTGCCCATAAATTCTCAATTGGATTGAGGTCAGGAGAGTTTCTAGGCCAATTTAGAATGCTTAGCCACTCTCTTCGAAGCATGTCAGCATTTTTCTGGAAGTGTGGCATTAAGCAGGGTCCTACTGGAAAATGCCTTCTCCATCAGGAAAGTCTCTACCCACAATGGGAAGCAAATGCGTTACCAGGATTGCTTTGTATTCGTTACTGTTTTTCGTTCCATCAACAATAACAAGCTGTCCAGGGACTATATCAGTTAAACTACTCCAAAACATCTTCTTAGGTGGGTGTTTTGGCGCTTATTGAATGTGTCCAATCTGAAAAGGTTCACTTTTGAACTTCTCGCATGTACATGTCGTTCATCCCTTATGATCGAGTTCCCACAGCAGCCGTTTTTTCTTCATATCAGAAGACGATAATTGTTTTTTACCGGCTTTCTGGCAGTTCTATCAACTTCAAGAAGTTTTCGTCGAATAGTTGAAGAATCAACAATTAGACCAGCTGAAGCCAAATCTCTCTATAGATCTTTGCTGGTTTTCTTCCTCAATGTAACACTCCTCAATCATCAGTGTCGTCAGCTCTCTTCAGAATCCTACCAACAGTTGACTTTACTAGGGTCAATTTTTCGGCGATTTGTCTGATACTCAAATCAGCATGTTTTCAAAGAGCTACAGACTTGCACACTTTCTAGGTGTAACATCCATCATGAATTTCAGCAGTAATCATGAAGTGAAGGGAGAATGTGGAGAAACCACATTCACTCAAGGAGCACACTCGCAGGGTAACACCACAGCTGGATGGTTGCCAAAAATAGGTAGCAAACTCTTCTGAAAAAAAAAGAACCCAAACTACATTTATTAAGCCAGAAACATGAGATAATCACAAAATTAATTCCTGACCCAATTCATTTGCACACTACTGTAGCTCACACAGCAGTTTCTTCATTTCCTTCCCGGTTGTGTGTATTGTGTCCAACACTTGCTAATGTACTCTACTGTCTCGGATTGCTAGATTCCTTTCTGTCTCTGAGAATACCTCCCTATATTTCGTGCTGAGCTCTTCACAGACTTCCTAGACATTCCTGGAGAGCTTCCCACCTTCCTCCTTCAGCCTGATTACCTGGTTCTTGAATATTGTTTTCCTCTTGATATGGCTGTATAGCAACTTTGAGTTGGATTTGGCTCTCAGTGTTATGTCATTCTCAGATTCCTGCTGGGTCTCTCTTCTTATACCTGTGTACTTGTTTCCGGCTCTTCGGCTCAACTTTGGCTTTTCTGAGTTTTTTGTCTTCTGTACTTTTTCCATGCTCTAACACATTTAGCTTTGGCCTCTCTACACCTCTGGGTAAATCATAGGCTCACTCTGGTCTTCCCACTGTTTTTATTGCCCCTGGGTATGAACTCCTCCTCTGCCTCCCTGTACTTTCTGGCTGCGTGTTCCATCATATCATTCACTGTCTTTTCCTCTAGTTCCCCTTTCCACTGCACCTCATACAAGAATTACAGGAAGTCCTCACTTAACGTCATTTCGTTCAACGTCGTTTCGTTATAACGTTGATGAGAAAAAGAAATCAATTCCTGGCCAGGAATAGAAAATATGAAAAGACTTTTTAAATATCTGGATGGAGGACATGCATCGCGTAACTCTCCATGTTCGCTTATGTCAATTTCCTCCCCTATGGCTGTTTGTATTCGTTTTTTTATGATATGTAGCGTGTTTCTTATATAATTCTAAAAAAGTGATACCTAAAATAATAAAAAGTCAATAACAGAGTAAATATACGATTTATAGTGTTCCAGAGTGACATACTCCATAGTTATGGCATCTGCAGCACTACTGCCCTCCCTCCAGCTCTTCCTTCCTGTAGGAGCTTAACTCTTGTTTATATAAATTAGACTATGGTAAAGTTGGTTTCATTATACATCGTCTCACTTAAAGTCGCAGTTTCCAAGAACCTATCGATGACGTTAAGTGAGGACTTCCTGTACCTCATGCATGTGTAGTCCCTTCTTTGAAAGTTTGGTTCATCACATCCTTCCTGTGCTGCCTCACTCTCCACTGTTAATTCCAGAAGGTATTTGGAACTCAGGGCCATGCAGAACTAGTCAGGATGAATACAAGGTCCAGCCTTCATGGTTTATTCTCTCCTCTCTCTTTGGTTGTGTCCCTAACATGGTGGGGCATGAAGTTCTCCATTACCACCTCCAGCATCTTAGACCTTCATGTTTTTGGTCCTCCATGTGGCTCTAAAAAAGAGAAGAAGAAAAGCTTTATAAAACTGGGATGTTTGAATGTGCGTGGATGTAGTGCGGATGATAAGAAAGAGATGATTGCTGATGTTATGAATGAAAAGAAGTTGGATGTCCTGGCCCTAAGCGAAACAAAGCTGAAGGGGGTAGGCGAGTTTCAGTGGGTAGAAATAAATGGGATTAAGTCAGGAGTATCTGAGAGAGTTAGAGCTAAGGAAGGGGTAGCAATAATGTTGAAGGATCAGTTATGGAAGGAGAAGAGGGAATATAAATGTGTAAATTCAAGGATTATGTGGATTAAAATAAGGGTCGGATGCGAAAACTGGGTCATAATAAACATGTATGCACCTGGAGAAGAGAGGAGTGTAGAGGAGAGAGAGAGATTTTGGGAGATGTTAAGAGAATGTATAGGAACTTTTGAACCAAGTGAGAGAGTAATTGTGGTAGGGGAAATAAATGCTAAAGTAGGAGAAACATGTATAGAGGGTGTGGTAGGTAAGTTTGGTGTGCCAGGTGTAAATGATAATGGGAGCCCTTTGATTGAACTTTGTATAGAAAGGGGTTTAGTTATAGGTAATACATATTTTAAGAAAAAGAGGATAAATAAGTATACAAGATATGATGTAGGGCGTAATGACAGTTGTTTGTTGGACTATGTATTGGTAGATAAAAGACTGTTGAGTAGACTTCAGGATGTACATTATTACAAATAAATAAAACATTTGTAATAAACGACTGTTTGGGATACTGAGTAAACTATCAGCTTTTCAATATTTATTATATTATTATTAATATAAAAACATATAGTACTCTGAATAAAATCATAAATCTATATAATCTGTGTAAAAACATATATAATCTCTTTATACACATTTATAACGTAGTAAAAAATCACAAGTAAAAACAATCATAAAATTCAGTGCAGTGTCAAACGTCGCTGCCATCGTCGTGTCACACAGGACACCACCACACCTCTAGTCATGACACGCATTCTCTTCCGTGTCATCAGACACCCTTCTCTCTGTGTTACACAACACGCCTTCTCTCCGTGTCACACGACACTCTGTGCCACATGGCACGCCCCCTGTGTCATGACTCCGTCTCTAAAACCTTAACACCGCGTCATCCGACACCAACACCAAATCACACGACTATTCCACTTGTGTCGTGCCACCAGTTGTCACTACATCAATGAACACACACCAGTGACACTACAACACCAGAGACACAACTCAGTGACACTTTCAGGTACAGTCTCAACTCTGGGTACACAGTCTCAGGTACAAAGCAGTCTCGGTACACTGTCTCAGGTACAGTCTGGTGAATAAGCCAGTAGTTGGAGTCTAAGGCCGTCACCAGCATGAAGAGTCACTCTCAAGGTCTATCTGTCGAACACTCCAGTTGAGTATCTGGGAGAGTTTACACTCTCCAGTTGGAGTTCTGGGAGAGTCTAGGACACTCTCCAGTTGGAGAGTCTGGTGTACACTCTCCAAGGTGTAAGGAAGAGTCTGTACACTCTCCAAGGTGTAGGGAAGAGAGTCCGGTGAGCACTCTCCAATGGTGTAGGGAGAGTCGGAAGGACACTCTACAATAGTGTATGTGGAGAGTCCGGTTAACGTTCTCCAGTGTGATAGTATAGTTGACACCCTCTAGGAGAGTCAGGTGGACACTCTCTACTAGAGTCTGGTGGACACTGTCAGTCAAGCCGGCCCGGCAGTCAAACATCAGGTCTGATGACGTAACCCCTTGACTGCCGGCCGGTAAGGTAACTACCTAACAACCATTGTTAGATAAGGGGCCGTAACATACATGTTTATAGAGGGGCCACAGATATATCAGATCACTTTTTAGTTATAGCTACAGTGGGAGTAAAAGGTAGATGGGATAAAAGGAAAATAGAAGCAGTAAGTAAGAGAGAGGTGAAGGTTTATAAACTAAAAGTGTAGGCAATGGGGTCGAAGATGTATGGGTTTAGATTTAAAAATGTAGTGTTAGAGTGTTCAGCAGAAGTTTGTGGTTACAGGCGAGTGGGTGCGGGAGGGAAGAAGAGCGATTGGTGGACTGTAAGGGAGAAAAAGTTAGCATATGAAAGGTTTTTACAAAGTAGAAGTGATGCAAGGAGGGAAGAGTATATGGAGAGAAAAAGAGAGGTTAAGAGAGTGGTGAAGCAATGTAAAAAGAGAGCAAATGAGAGAGTGGGTGAGATGTTATCAACAAATTTTGTTGAAAATAAGAAAAAGTTTTGGAGTGAGATTAATAAGTTGAGGAAGCCTAGGGAACAAATGGATTTAACAGTTAAAAATAGGAGTGGAGAGTTATTAAATGGAGAGTTAGAGGTATCGGGAAGATGGAGGGAATATTTTGATGAGTTGTTAAATGTTGATGAAGACAGGGAAGCTGTGATTTCGTGTATAGGGCAAGGAGAATAACATCTTGTAGGAGTGTGGAAGAGCCAGTTGTGAGTGTGGGGAAGTTCGTGAGGCAGTGGGTAGAATGAAAGGGTAAGGCAGCTGGGATTGATGGGATAAAGATAGAAATGTTAAAAGCAGGTGGGGATATAGTTTTGGAGTGGTTAGTGCTATTATTTAATAAATGTATGGAAGAGGGTAAGGTACCTAGGATTTGCAGAGAGCGTGTATTGTTCCTTTGTATAAAGGCAAAGGGGACAAAAGAGAGTGCAAAAATTATAGGGAATAAGTCTGTTGAGTGTACCTGGTAAAGTGTATGGTAGAGTTATTATTGAAAGAATTAAGAGTAAGACAGAAAGCAGGATAGCAGATGAACAAGGGGCTTTAGGAAAGGTAGGAGGTGTGTAGACCAAGTGTTTACAGTGAAACATATAGGTGAACAGTATTTGGATAAGGGTAAAGAGGTTTTGTGGCATTTATGGATTTGGAAAAGGCGTATGATAGGGTGGATAGGGGAGCAATGTGGCAGATGTTGCAGGTGTATGGAATAGGAGGAAGGTTACTGAAAGCAGTGAAGAGTTTTTATGAGGATAGTGAGGCTCAGGTTAGAGTGTGTAGGAGGGAAGGGGACTATTTCCCAGTAAAAGTGGGCCTTAGACAAGGATGTGTGATGTCACCGTGGTTGTTCAATATATTTATAGATGGGGTTGTAAGAGAAGTGAATGCGAGGGTCTTGGCAAGAGGTGTGGGGTTAAAAGATAAAGAATTAAATACAAAGTGGGAGTTGTCACAGTTGCTTTTTGCTGATGACACTGTGCTTTTGGGAGATTCTGAAGAGAAGTTGCAGAGGTTGGTGGATGAATTTGGTAAGATATGTAAAAGAAGAAAATTGAAAGTGAATATAGGAAAGAGTAAGGTGATGAGGATAACAAAAAGATTAGGTGACGAAAGATTGGATATCAGATTGGAGGGAGAGAGTATGGAGGAGGTGAATGTATTCAGATATTTGGGAGTGAACATGTCAGCAGATGGGTCTATGAAGGATGAGGTGAATCATAGAATTGATGAGGAAAAAAGGGTGAGTGGAGCACTTCGGAGTCTGTGGAGAAAAAGAACTTTGTCCATGGAAGTAAAGAAGAGGAGAAGGCTGGAGGCAGTGGAGATGTCATGTCTGAGGTTAATGTGTGGTGTGAATATAATGCAGAGTATTCGGAGTTTGGAAATTAGGAGGAGGTGCGGGATTACCAAAACTATTATCCAGAGAGCTGAGGAGGGGTTGTTGAGGTGGTTCGGACATGTAGAGAGAATAGAACGAGACAGAATAACTTCGAGAGTGTATAAATCTGTAGTGGAGGGAAGGCGGGGTAGGGGTCGGCCTAGGAAAGGTTGGAGGGAGGGGGTAAAGGAAGTTTTGTGTGCGAGGGGCTTGGACTTCCAGCAAGCATGTGTGAGCGTATTTGATAGGAGTGACTGGAGACAAATGGTTTTTAATACTTGACGTGCTGTTGGAGTGTGAGCACAGTAACATTTATGAAGGGATTCAGGGAAACCGGCAGGCCGGACTTGAGTCCTGGAGATGGGAAGTACAGTGTCTGCACTCTGAAGGAGGGGTGTTAATGTTGCAGTTTTATAACTGTAGTGTAAAGCACCCCTCTGGCAAGACAGTGATGGAGTGAATGATGATGAAAGTTTTTCTTTTTCGGGCCACCCTGCCTTGGTGGGAATCGGCCGATGTGTTAATAAAATAATAATAAAAAAAAAAAATGTGGCTCTATGTTCTCCCAGTCACTCTCCTTGTTGCTGAAGTCCTTCATGACCAGTAGCTTTGCACTGACCATGTGGGCCATCCTGGCCACATCAGTTAATGGATCCACCATTGCTCTGGTGCTTTCCTCATACTCCTGTCTTGACCTCTTGCTGTTTAGTGGTGGGTTGTACGTCACTTGTGTTACCACCTTGTACTCACCTATTTATGGTTGCAGGGGTTGAGGCACAGCTCCTGGTCCCGCCTCTTCACTAGTCTCTACTAGGTGCACTCTCTCCCTGTTCCAAGAGCTTTATCGTACCTCATCTTAAAGCTATGTAGGGATCCTGCCTCCACTACACTCTGCTGATTGTTCCACTTTCTGACAACTCTAAGGCTGAAGAAATACTTTCTAACATCCTTATGACTCATCTGAGTTTTAACTTCCAGTTGTGTTCCCTTGTTCCTGTGTCCCATCTCTGAAACATTCTGGCTCTGTCCACCTTGCCAGTTCCTATCAGTATTTTATATGTCGTTATCATGTGTCCCCTATTCCTCCTGTTCTTCAAAGTCGTCAAGTTGAGTTCCTTTAACCTCTCTTCTTAGCACTGGGGCTAGTATTGTTGCAAACTTTTGCACTTTCTAAAATTTCTTGACATGCTTGACCAGGTGAGGATTCCATACTGGTGCTGCATACTCTAATATGGGCCTGACGTGCACAGTACAGTATATTGAATGACTCTATACTTAGGTGTCGAAATGCTATTCTTAGGTGTGCCAGGCGCCCATATGCTGCAGCAGTTATTTGGTTGATGTGCGCCTCAGGATATGTGCTCGGAAAGATACTGACTCCAAGATCCTTATCCTTGATTGAGTTTTGCAGCTTTTCACCCCCTAGGCTGTACTCCGTATGCGGTCTTCTTTGACGTTCCTCAAACTTCATGACTATGCACTTGCTGGGGTTAAACTCCGGAGTCACTTGTCCGACCAGGTTTGTAGCCTGTC
Organism: Cherax destructor; assembly: GCA_009830355.1. Classification (NCBI taxonomy): domain Eukaryota; kingdom Metazoa; phylum Arthropoda; class Malacostraca; order Decapoda; family Parastacidae; genus Cherax; species Cherax destructor. The sequence continues at coordinate 29,437 of WNWK01008152.1, forward strand.
CAGATCTTGTAGGCTTACCTGATCCTCGTCCACTTCTATTCTCCTCATTAGTCGTGTGTGTGTGTGTGTGTGTGTGTGTGTGTGTGTGTGTGTGTGTGCGTGTGCGTGTGGTGTGCGTGTGTGTGTGTGCGCGTTTGCGTGTGTGTGTGTGTGTGTGTGTGTGTGTGTGTGTGTGTGTGTGTGTACTCACCTAATTGTGGTTGCAGGGGGGTCGAGACTCAGCTCCTGGCCCTGCCTCTTCGCTGTCCGCTACTGGGTCTCTGCTGCTCTCCCTGCTCCATGAGCTTTATCATACCTTGTCTTAAAACTATGTATGGTTTCTGCCTCCACTATATCGTTCTCTAGACTATTCCACTTCCTAACTACTCTATGGCTGAAGAAATGTTTCCTAACATCCCTTTGACTCATCTGAGTCTTCAGCTTCCAGTTGTGTTCCCTTGTGTCTGTGTTCCCTCTCTGGAACATCCTGTGTGGTGTGTGTGTGTGTGTGTGTGTGTGTGTGTGTGTGTGTGTGTGTGTACCAAGCATGAGTCACTGCTCGTCATGATATTGAGCGTCAACCCCAGTCATTATATTTTTTTCTCCTCTCTTCTTCTTAGCCTCTTCTTCCTTCCTGTTTCTCCTCCCATATACTTCCACTTTTCCTCCTCCTCTCTTCCTTAACTCTTTCTCCTTCCTTCTTCCCCTCCCCTTCTCCTCTCTTCAGCCTATTCTCTTCTTCCTTCTCTCTTCCTCTATTCCTCCATTCTTCCTCCTCCCTACTGCTTCCACCTCCCCTCTTCCTCATCTCCTATTCCTCGTCCCCAATTCCTCTCTCTTCTTCTTCCTTCCCTCTTCTTCCTCATTTATTCGTGGTTCCCTCTTTCTTTTCCTTCTTCCTCCTTCCTTCCTCTTCCTCTCTACCTCTCTACTCACCTCTTCCGTAACGTTAGGTTAGAGTGAGTTAGTTTAAAGTTAGGTTAGAGTGAGTTAGTTTAAAGTTAGGTTAGAGTGAGTTAGTTTAAAGTTAGGTTAGAGTGAGTTAGTTTAAAGTTAGGTTAGAGTGAGTTAGTTTAAAGTTAGGTTAGAGTGAGTTAGTTTAAAGTTAGGTTAGAGTGAGTTAGTTTAAAGTTAGGTTAGAGTGAGTTAGTTTAAGTTAGATAGTGAGTTAGATGAGAGTGAGTTGGGTTAAAGTTAGGTTAGAGTGAGTTAGTTTAAAGTTAGGTTAGAGTGAGTTAGTTTAAAGTTAGGTTAGAGTGAGTTAGTTTAAAGTTAGGTTAGAGTGAGTTAGATGAGAGTGAGTTGGGTTAAAGTTAGGTTAGAGTGAGTTAGTTTAAAGTTAGGTTAGAGTGAGTTAGATGAGAGTGAGTTGGGTTAAAGTTAGGTTAGAGTGAGTTAGTTTAAAGTTAGGTTAGAGTGAGTTAGGTTAAAGTTAGGTTAGAGTGAGTTAGTTTAAAGTTAGGTTAGAGTGAGTTAGGTTAAAGTTAGGTTAGAGTGAGTTAATTTAAAATTAGGTTAGAGTGAGTTAGGTTAAAGTTAGGTTAGAGTGCGTTAATTTAAAGTTAGGTTAGAGTGAGTTAGATTAAAGTTAGGTTAGAGTGAGTTAGTTTAAAGTTAGGTTAGAGTGAGTTAGTTTAAAGTTAGGTTAGAGTGAGTTAGATGAGAGTGAGTTGGGTTAAGTTAGGTTAGAGTGAGTTAGTTTAAAGTTAGGTTAGAGAGTTAGATGAGAGGAGTTTAAAGTTAGGTTAGAGTGAGTTAGTTTATATTAGAGTTAGAGTGAGTTAGATGAGAGTGAGTTGGTAAAGTTAGGTTAGAGTGAGTTAGTTTAAAGTTAGGTTAGAGTGAGTTAGGCTAAAGTTAGGTTATATTTTGGTAAAATTAATTGATGACTTATAAACATTCATTGAGGAACAAAAAGGCACAATACAATGACTGGAACAATAAAATACAGACTAAAACAATACAATGACTGGAACAATGCAGTGACTGAAACAATACAATGACTTAACAATACAGTGACTGGAACAATACAGTGACTGGAACAATACAATGACTGGAACAATACAGTGACTGGAACAATACAGTGACTGGAACAATACAGTGACTGGAACAATACAATGACTGGAACAATGCAGTGACTGGAACAATACAGTGACTAATAATACAATGACTGGAACAAAACTCAAATAACCCGTACGTGGGAGACCAAAACTTGTAACGATGTTTCGGTCCAAGTTGGCCACACAGACTTGTGGTCCAAGTCGGTCCGAAACATCGCCGTAACTTTCATTCTGCCATGTGCGGGATATTTGTGATTAATCTTGATTGATGAACAGTACTGAACCCTTATTGATGAACAGTTGAACACCATAAACCAAATTACGTCAATTAACTGGTAACGTCTGGTAACGAGACATATATAAACTGACTGGTAACGTCTGGTAACGAGACATTCTCCCCAAATAGCTGGAAAATTTGCAGTCTTTGTGAGCTTTAAGGTCAGTCAGTGTCTTTAAGGTCAGTGTTTTTAAGATTAGTGTCTTTAAGGTCAGTGCCTTTAAGGTCAGTTTCTTTAAGATTAGTGTCTTTAAGGTCTATGTCTGTAAGATTAGTGTCTTTATGGTTAGAGTCTTTAAGGTCAGTGTCTTTAAGGTCTATGTCTGTAAGATTAGTGTCTTTATGGTTAGAGTCTTTAAGGTCATTGTCATTAAAGTCAATGTCTTTAAGGTTAGTATTTTTAAGGTTAGTATTTTTAAGGTCAGTGTTCTTAAGTCATTGCCTTTAAAGTCAGTGTCTTTAAGGTTAGTATTTTTAAGGTTAGCATTTTTAAGGTCAGTGTTCTTAAAGACAATGACCTCAAGTCATTGTCTTTTAAAGTCAGTGTCTTTAAGGTCAGTGTCTTAAAGGTATGTCTTTAATGAGTATGGATCTTGCTTGTCTTTAAAGTCAGTGTCTTTATGGTCAGTGTCTTCAAGGTTAGTGTCTTTAAGGTCAGTGTCATTAAGGTCAGTGTCATTAAGGTCAGTGTCTTTAAGATCAGTATCTTTAAGATCAGTGTCATTAAGGTCAGTGTCATTAAGGTCAGTCTTTTTAAGGTCAGTGTCTTTAAGGTTAGTCTTTTTAAGATAGGTGTCTTAAGGTCAGTGTTATTACGGTCAGTGTCTTAAAGGTATGTCTTTATTGTGTATGTCTTAAAGTACGTCTTTAAATTGCATGTCTTTAAAGTATATGTCTTCAAAGTACAAGGTTCTAAGGTGCATGTCTTTAAGGATGTCTTGGTAATGCTGTGAGGGGTGCCAACGGTGCCAAATGGAATATACAACATGATATACAGCAGGAGAGTGCCACAGGATATTAAAGTGATGCCATCTTTCCTGTACATCACTGTAGTGCCTGGGGATGGTGCCATCTTCCCTGCCTGTCATTGCAGTGCCTGGAAATGGCACTGTCTTCACTGCAGTGCCTGGAGATGGTGGTAGGTTTCTAGCTTAACCAATATAACCGTGTTCGACTCCCAGAAAAGGAGATCTATGGACAGATCTACTAATAGGGATAACTCCTACAAGCGTCAAAGTTTTTGCTTCCTGTAATAAGTTTCTCTCAACTTAGAGACTAGTTAAGTCCTTCTCACTCACGTGTTTGTCTAATCAGTTTTTAAAGTTACTCATTAAAGCTGGAAATATTAAACACAAATGCACTGTATATTGCTATCCATCAATGACTACGATTCGCCAATTGTGTCGATATTTTATATATTTTATCTCCAACTAATTAAAGTTGGTGTTCGTCAGCAACTTTGATGACAAAGAAGAATTTTTTTCTATATTATTTCTGAGTCTTGAGTTTTCATTGTCTGAAGAATTCACTGCCTTTGTCTGGTAATATATCTTGAGTTGACCTTGTTTGTCTTCTCAACTCTCCTGACTGGATCTTGCTTGTCTTCTCACCTCTCCTGACTGGATCTTGCTTGTCTTCTCACCTCTCCTGACTGGATCTTGCTTGACTTCTCACCTCTCCTGACTGGATCTTGCTTGTCCTCTCACCTCTCCTGACTGGATCTTGCTCGACATCAAGATACCTAACTGTTGCAGTACTTGTCAGTATCGTATACCATAATTATATTCTCACATATCTATCATTGTGATGGCCAGAGGTATTTGTCGAGTTTCCTGTTAAAGACTCCGACACTTGTGCCAAGCAGTGTTAAGCTGTTGATGACAATGTCGTCTGGCTGGGCCCTCAGGACTCATCTTCTTTTATAAATAAGGAATTCGTGAATCAGGTCCAGGTGCTGCATGAGCAAGCTCATACAACTCCTCTATACGAAAGTCGCAACAGATCGTTGGCTTTTATGTAGATAAATCACACATCATAATAGTCTTTGAACAGATGCTGAGACACAAGTTAACGAACTTAAAGTTCGACGATCATTCTTCCTACGACTATTAGATCATAATGACAGTTATTGTACATATGCTTCCATATCTCTCACTCCCGTATGTTATGTCAGTGCGTAGAGTGGGACTAAGTCCTCAAGTACTTTTTAGGTATATTTTATTATGTATCTCTCTATCCTCCGTACATATTTAGGACTTTGAGGGGTTTCCAGTAATTTAAATGCTTTATTTTCTGTGGAGGCTCTGAATGATCTCTGTATCTGTTCCAACTCTGGTATCTCTTCTACTCTGCAAGTTACTGTCAACAATGAGCACTATCTAAGCGAGAGAGCACAAGCGATTTGATTGGTGTCACCGTTGGCACTATTTATCTTGTTCTGAAAGTTCTCGTTATCCACATCATCGTTTTCCTTGTTGTCGTGACACTTACCTTACTGGGTTCTTTGAAAGATAGAACAGCTGGCATTATTCGCAAATTCTTTATGTTTTCCTTTCGTTCTATTTGGTGGTTCTCTTGAGTTTTGTAAATAGTGTCCCTTTGAGTCCTTCATTCTTGTCATATCCAAGCAGTTGGACCTTGTCAACATCGAACGTCATGTTACTCTCCACTGCCCACTGAAAATTTTGTTCAAATCTTCTTGAAATTGTCCATGTCTTCTACCGAGGTTATTTTCTTGCTTATTTTGATATTGTCCGCAAATGAAGCTAGGAAAACATAGCGAGTGTTTTCATCTGTCCTGTGAGGACAGGAAACAGTTAGGCGCCAGGACTGTGCCTTTGCGTAATGATCTTTTTTCTTCGTTATTACAGGAATTTGCTCTGTTTAAAGTTACTTTGTGTTCTGTCAAAAAGTTAAATATCCATCCTGTTATACGTTTCGCTCTCATCTTGTGGTAATCACTCCATAATGACATCTGTCAATTGCGTTTGCGAAATCCGTGTATACTCATCCATGTGTTGTTTTCTTGCAACTCCTCCTCATTTCTGTCTTAGTGGTTTAGTAGTTGTGACAAGCACGATCTCCCAGTTGTAAATCCAGGCAGGGTTGGTTGTAAAGGTTGAACTGTTTGACGAAATGTTATAAGATAGCGTCTCATTACTCTTTCTAAGATTTCTCTGATGTGTGATGTTAGGGCTACTGGACTGGGTTTTTTTTTCTGCTAGCGTTCTTGTGTTTCTTTCATGTAAAGAGCTGTATGTGCACTTTTAAGGCCGCTGGGATTTCACCTAGATCTAAGCTCTTTCTCCAGAGGATACTGAGTGCTCGTGCTTGTGCTGTTTTACACTTCTTTATAAATGATGACTTCTTCAGTCCAATACAGAGAAAAACGGTGGAAGATGAAGAGTTTGAGATATAATCAGTCCCTCAGCTTGGAGTCATTCAGCTTTGATGGACTGACGAAGCCACTGTTAGCCACTGGCTGTTGTTGCCCGAAAGTTGCACAATCTCTTTTCTCTAAACCTTTTATAAAAACAAAAATAAAGAATTCCACGAATCCGGTGCAGGTGCTGCTTGAGTGAGGATAATCCGGTGCAGTGCTGCTTGAGTGAGGATAATCCAGTGCAAGTGCTGCTTGAGTGAGGATAATCCGGTGCAGGTGCTGTTTGAGTGAGGATAATCCAGTACAGGTGCTGTTTGAGTGAGGATAATCCGGTACAAGTGTTGTTTGAGTGAGGATAATCCGGTGCATGTGCTGCTTGACTGAGGATAATCCGGTACAGGTGCTGTTTGAGTGAGGATAATCCGGTACAGGTGCTGTTTGAGTGAGGATAATCCAGTGCAGGTGCTGCTTGAGTGAGGATAATCCAGTGCAGGTGCTGCTTGAGTGAGGATAATCCGGTGCAGGTTCTGCATGAGTTAGGATAATCCAGTGCAGGTGCTGCTTGAGTGAGGATAATCCAGTGCAGGTGCTGCTTGAGTGAGGATAATCCGGTGCAGGTGCTGCTTGAGTGAGGATAATCCAGTGCAGGTGCTGCTTGAGTGAGGATAATCCGGTGCAGGTGCTGCTTGAGTGAGGATAATCCGGTGCAGGTGCTGCTTGAGTGAGGATAATCCGGTGCAGGTGCTGCATGAGTGAGGATAATCCAGTGCAGGTGCTGCATGAGTAGGATAATCCAGTGCAGGTGCTGCATAGAGTGAGGATAATCCAGTGCAGGTGCTGCTTGAGTGAGGATAATCCAGTGCAGGTGCTGCATGAGTGAGGATAATCCAGTGCAGGTGCTGCATGAGTGAGGATAATCCGGTGCAGGTGCTGCATGAGTGAGGATAATCCAGTGCAGGTGTTGCATGAGTGAGGATAATCCAGTGCAGGTGTTGCATGAGTGAGGATAATCCGGTGCAGGTGCTGCATGAGTGAGGATAATCCGGTGCAGGTGTTGCATGAGTGAGGATAATCCGGTGCAGGTGCTGCATGAGTGAGGATAATCCAGTGCAGGTGCTGCATGAGTGAGGATAATCCGGTGCAGGTGCTGCTTGAGTGAGGATGATCCAGTGCAGGTGCTGCATGAGTGAGGATAATCCAGTGCAGGTGTTGCATGAGTGAGGATAATCCAGTGCAGGTGCTGCTTGAGTGAGGATGATCCAGTGTAGGTGCTGCATGAGTGAGGATAATCCAGTGCAGGTGTTGCATGAGAGAGGATAATCCGGTGCAGGTGCAGCATGAGTTGTTAGTGACCATTTTGTCCTAGGCACATGTCGATTAGACACTGCCTGTTAGTGAGTGTGTGTGTGAAACCTTGAATGTTCGGCCGGGATGAACCCTCCAGGTGAAGAAAGAGCGCTAGCCACCATGCCATGGGGTGTAGAGTGAGGATAATCCAGTGCAGGTGCTGCATGAGTGAGGATAATCCAGTGCAGGTGCTGCATGAGTGAGGATAATCCAGTGCAGGTGTTGCTTGAGTGAGGATAATCCAGTGCAGGTGTTGCTTGAGTGAGGATAATCCAGTGCAGGTGTTGATTGAGTGAGGTTACAACTTGTCTTCACAAAGGTGCAGCAGATCACTGACCAAAATAATATAGAATAATCCCACATCATAAGAGTGTTTGCAAGGATTCCGAGACACAAGATAACATGAATTTTGACCAGGATGATAATGTTTGCTACGACTATTAGATTATTATGACAATAATCACTGGGGTCATGGGAGGAAATCTGAAAGTCCGTGAGATGCTAGAGAGAGCGTCGCACTGTTTGAGATAAGCTGGTCAAAACCAGGACATATTACGGGATTATGAACATTAAAGAATGTAAGAAGAAGAATGTAAGAAGAAGCCTCTAAACTTTACTTCTTATCTTTCGCGTTGATGAGAAACTTAAGATCAACAATCCTGCCAGAGTGTAAAACTTTTACCAGGCTTCCGTTACACACTTATGAGAGAGTGAGGTAGTGCCTCCCTACGTGGATGGTGTCTACGTCAGCGGTAGTGCCAGGGGACTCAGTGTCTCGTGGTAAGACCCCACCGCCATCAACAGTGCCAAGAAATAGACTGGGTCGTGGGCAGGCAGTGGCACTGCCAAGAAAGCATTGAGTGCCATGGGGCAGATTCATTGAGCAGTTTGCAGAGAGTAGTAAACTTGCTTGTAGAATACTGGGGTGGCAGGTGGCAGTGTGCCAGACTGTGCCAGGCTCTACACACCTTAACACCGCCCTCCAGCAAATTTAATCTCCAGGAGTAGTAGTAGTAGTAATAGTCATTAATAGTTTTGGTGGCTGGTTCATATACAGTAGTAGTGGTAGTAGTAGTAGTACTTGTAGAAGTAGTAGTAGTAGTGGTAATTGTAGTAGTAGTAGTAGTACTTGTAGTAGTAGTCGTAGTATCAGTAGTAGTAGTAGCAGTAGTAGTAGTAGTAGTAGCAACAGTAGTAATAGTAGTAGTAGTTATAGTAGTCGTAGTGGGACAGAGTTGTGTTTGAACTTACTGAACAGTGATTGAACTTGCTTGATGGGTAGTAATTAGTCTGTCTATCTGTCAGTGTGTCTGTCTCTCTCTCTCTCGTCTGTCTCTCTCTTCTTTCCCTCTCTCTCGTCTGTCTGCTCTCTTTCTGTCTTCTCCTCTCTGCTCCTCTCTCCCTGTCTCCTCTTCTGTCATGTGTCGTCCTCTCTTGGTAAGAACTTTCACCATGAACCGCAAGGGCCTGGGTTCGATTACTTGGCGCAGATAAATATTTGGGGAAGTGTCCTGCTCACTACACCTGCTTACACCTTGCTGCACCTGCTACACCTGGTTGCACCTGCTAAACGCTGCTGTACCTGCTGCATTTCCTGCTACACCTGTGCACTGCTACACCTGCTGTACCTGGTACACCTGCTACACCTGTTGTACCTGCTACACCTGCTGCACCTGCTACACCTGCTGTACCTGCTGCACTGTACTCTGCTCTGCTACACTGCTGAACCTGCTGACCTGCTACACTGCTGTACCTGCTTACCTGTACACCTGCTGACTGCAACCTCCATGCTAACCTGACTGCGTTTCTGTGCTGGAACCTCAGTAACTCTGTTACCTGCTGAGAACTCCGGTACCTGCTGGCTATACTGCTGTAGAATCTTCAGTATCTGCTGGTATTACTTGTAAGAACCTCCAGTACCTGCTGGTATTACTGTGTAAGAACCTCCAGTACTCTGCCTGGTATCTGTTAGAACCTCAGACCTGCTTAGCCTCAGTACCTGCTGTATTGCTGTTAAGACCTCCTCACCTGCTGGTATACTGTGAAAACCTCCAGTACCTGTGGTATTATGTGTAAGAACCTCCAGTACCTGCTGGTATTACTGTGTAAGACCCTCCAGTACCTGCTGGTATTGTTGTGTAAGAATCTCCAGAATCTGCTGGTATTACTGTGTAAGAACCTCCAGTACCTGCTGGTATTAATGTGTAAGAACCTTTAGTACCTTCTGGTATTATTGTGTAGGAACCTCCAGTACCTGCTGGTATTACTGTGTAAGAACCTCCAGTACCTGCTGGAATTACTGGGTAAGAACCTCCAGTACCTGCTGGTATTACTGTGTAAGAACCTCCAGTACCTGTTGGTATTATTGTGTAAGAACCTCCAGTACCTGCTGGTATTACTGTCTAAGAACCTCCAGTACCTGCTGGTATTATTGTGTAAGAACCTCCAGTACCTGCTGGTATTAATGTGTAAGAACCTCCAGTACCTGCTGTATTATTGTGTAAGAACCTCCAGTACCTGCTGGTATTATTGTGTAAGAACCTCCAGTACCTGCTGGTATTACTGTCTAAGAACCTCCATAACCTGCTGGTATTACTAAGAACCTCCAGTACCTTCTGGTGTTAATGTGTAAGAACCTCCAATACCTGCTGGTATTACTGTGTAAGAACCTACAGTACCTGCTGGTATTATTGTGTAAGAACCTCCAGTACCTGCTGGTATTATTGTGTAAGAACCTACAGTACCTGCTGGTATTATTGTGCTGTGGATAACTTATCTGTTAGTCTTCGATGTTAATTATGTTCTGTCTCCTCTCCTTCCTTTCTCTCTCTCGTTTCCTTCTCTTCTTTCCTCAGTTCTGTCTTGCCCCTCCTCCCTCCTCCTCCCTCCTCCCTCCTTCCCTCCCTCCCCTCCTCCCCCCTCCCTCTATCTTGTCTTGCCATGAACTTGCCTTCCATTAATAGTTCATAGTCATGGACTGACATCGTGACCTTTCACAATTTGACCTAGGAAACCTTAAAGACTTCTTCGTCTGCCTGTCTCTCTCTCTCTCTCTTTCTCTCTGTCTCTGTCTGTCTCTTTCTCTCCACCTTGTCCAGGGAAGGTGTAAGGCAGTACCACTGTCTACCTCAGAGCAGTCTGTTAGAAGCTCTTCTACAGTGATTCCTATAGAAAGTTAATTACCAATTCAACTGTATGAGAGAGAATCACTCGCTTCACATCTGACTGATTATGTGAGTCTTTATAGTTCTATATACGACTTCTATATCTGGGCTGCGTCTGCTCCTGTTACCACTGGCTGCATGGTTGCTACCAACCCTCCAACCAACCAACCAACCATGATATACTCGTTTGGATATGCATATGTGGAGCGGAGAGCCGGTGTGAACACCTGTACATTGGGATGACTTACTGCACAGGTGTGTTCACCTGATGATGCGCTTTCAAGGTCCATTACTTCACTCTAACAGCTGTGTGAGGCGCACATACAACCCACCCTGCATACCACGACACACACACCCACCCTGCATACCACAACACAACCCACCCTGCATACCACGACACACAACCCACCTTGCATACCACGACACACAACCCACCCTGCATACCACGACACACAACCCACCCTGCATACCACAACACACAAACCACCCTGAATACCACAACACACAACTTACCCTGCATACCACAACACAACCCACCCTGCATACCACAACACACAACCCACCTTGCATACCACAACACACAGCCCATCCTGCATACCACAACACACAACCCACCCTGCATACCACAACACACAACCCACCCTGCATACCACAACACACAACCCACCCTTCATACCACAACACACAACCCAGCCTGAATACCACAACACACAACCCACCTTGCATACCACAACACACAACCCACCCTTCATACCACAACACACAACCCAGCCTGAATACCACAACACACAAACCACCTTGCATACCACAACACACAGCCCATCCTGCATACCACAACACACAACCCACCCTGCATACCACAACACACAACCCACCTTGCATACCACAACACACAGCCCATCCTGCATACCACAACACACAACCCACCCTGAATACCACAACACACAACCCACCCTGCATACAACACACAACACACCCAGCATACCACAACACACAACCCACCTTGCATACCACAACACACAACCCACCTTGCATATCACAACACACAACCCATCCTGCATACCACAACACAACCCACCCTGCATACCACAACACACAACCCACCCTGCATAACACAAGACACAACCCACCCTTCATATCACAACACACAACCCACCCTGCATACCACAACACACAACTTACCCTGCATACCACAACACACAACCCACCTTGCATACCACAACACACGACCCACCCTGCATACCACAACACACAACCCACCCTACATACCACAACACACAACCCACCCTGCATACCACAACACACAACCCACCCTGCATACCACAACACACAACCCACCCTGCATACCACAACACACAACCCACCCTGCATACCACAACACACAACCCACCCTGCATACCACAACACACGACCCACCCTGCATACCACAACACACAACCCATCCTGCATACCACAACACACAACCCACCCTGCATACCACAACACACAACCCACCCTGCATACCACAACACACAACCCAACCTGCATACCACAACACACAACCCAACCTGCATACCACAACACACAACCCACCCTGCATACCACAACACACACCACCCTGATACCACAACACACAACCCACCCTGCATACCACAACACACAACCCACCCTGCATACCACAACACACGACCCACCCTGCATACCACAACCCATCCTGCATACCAGAACACACAACCCCCTTGCATACTACAACACAACCCACCCAGCATACCACAACACACAACCCACCCTGCATACTACAACACACAACCCACCCTGCATACCACAACACACGACCCACCCTGCATACCACAACACACAACCCACCCTGCATACCACAACACACGACCCACCCTGCATACCACAACACAGTCACGGTACACCACGGGAACATAATATGATAGCACCTGTGTTCTCATTGCTTGCTAGTCTTAAACGATCTCGCACTCTAGTCATTATTTTGGTAGTGTAGGAGGACGGAGATACTTTAGTGAAGCAGTGGTATCTTTATTGAAGGGGTGATGACAATAGTTTAGAGAGAAGTAACGAAGTATGTTATGAGGTGATCAGTACCTCAGAAGAATGAGACTAGAGGCTTGTATTACGATCAGGGCTTCATCTATGGCCCTGTTTTGCCCGTCATAACAAGATTTTAAATAAAGGTATTGAAAAGGGGAGAATGACCAAAAGGTAAAATCCGTTGTATTTATTATACGATAATTCATATAATCCAATCATATGATCTAATAATTCTCTTTTACAATATATGTAACATCTGACTCATGGGCTCGTACCGTACTTCAAGCCTATAAGGTTGAATTCTTAAACTCAGAGAAAATCTACTCTTGACAGTAGAGGTGAGTGAACCTACTCGACTAACAGCTTTTAAGAGTAGGATAACTTAGAAGAAACCATAAGACTACTAAGAGTGAGAATCGACTTTTTAGGAGAGAGATCATGAACCTACTCCTAACCAGGAGAGGGTGTGTGAACCTACTCCTATCCAGGAGAGGGTGTGTGAACCTACTGACAATACCAAGGTGTGGTAAGCTCAAGTTAGGTCGGTCACGTGACAGAGGGGAGGCCGGCTGGTACGTAAACAAGTGCCCGGCACTCTAACTAGTGGTCTCCCAATCTGCGTAGACCCCACACAATAAAAGCCTAACTAATACAGTTCAAAACATACATTAACAAACATATGACAATAAAAGGTAATATCCTGGTATCATGATACACGAGGTCAGATAATAATATAAGGCCAGAAATCTATACTTTAGCTAATAGTGTAGAAATCCGCTTTATAATATTAAGTGAAACCTGGGAATATACTCTTAAAATGTTGGGCCAGGGCATACCCGTAACAGTTTGCATATTGGAACCGCAAGTGAGGGTGTAGGAGTTTGGAGATGAGATGACAAGTGAACGGGGCTCACTTGTGCGTGCGCTCTAGCTGACGTTCAGGGCTAGCGAGAACGGCTAGCTAGTCTAATAACCTGTTATCTCGAAGTAGTCTGTATGTAAGTTACGCATACAGCCGTAAGACTATATGCAACTGTTATGGGTCATTCCTCTGGCAGCTGCCATGTGAATTCACATGGGCACATCAATAAGATAATATTCACATGGTCTGCTTCAAGGGCACGGTCATGAAAACTCTCTGCTGCTTGTTTACATATAAATAGTCGACACCTGCTAGACCAGCCACGCTTATGGTCGACACCTGCTAGACCAGCCACGCTTATGGTCGACACCTGCTAGACCAGCCACGCTTATGGGCTCAGACGAAGAGAACGAGATCAAAAAGAGGACGAGAATGGTGGGAGGAGGCAGCGATCAATGCTACTGAGGTGGACATGAAGGAGGGTCACGAGTAAGAACTGACGCTTAAACAGAGATGGAAGAGAAATTCCAATAAAATAAGTTTGATAAACTTTAATATATTGTAGGTGATAATAAAACATTGCACACATTGATCGAGCCTTGAGCAGACGCTCTGGCTGACACGTCAATGCTACTTCTTCAAGACTGATGGACTGATGACGTCACCTTGACCTCTCCACTGCTTCTGTTGTCTTCAGTTTTAGTCACTTCTGTATTCAAATGAAGAAGTCTATTCTTTTGGCGAAACGTTTCGGACATGAGGGTACTAAAGTGTTGGAAATGTGTCTTATTCATGAAGGAAGGAACACTCTGAGCGTGCCTTCCTCTGACCCAGAGATGGCGCTGGCGGACGAGCGTAAACAAGAAGTGGAACATCTCAGCAGCAACCTTCAGCACCACCAGTTATACTACAGCACCACCAGTTATACTACAGCACCACCAGTTATACTACAGCACCACCAGTTATACTACAACTTAGTAAGGAAAATGATAGACTGGACACCAAGTGTAAGGATAAAACATCGTTAATCGTTAAGTTAGTAAGTTCTAGTATAACTGGTGGTGCTGCAGCTTGCTGCTGAGATGTTCCACTTCTAGTTAGCTGTGATACTAACACTGTCGTGAACCTTGAACGTAAGATCTTGAACGTAAGATCTTGAACGTAAGATTTTGAACGTAAGATCTTGAACGTAAGATCTTGAACGTAAGATCTTGAACGTAAGATTTTGAACGTAAGATCTTGAACGTAAGATCTTGAACGTAAGATCTTGAACGTAAGATCTTGAACGTAAGATCTTTCAACATAATTACTCTCAATAAATGGGTTTGAACACCGACAAGTTGATAAATGAGACACCTGTGCAACATTTAGGAAACATTATTCTGGAAAAGTTTGTCAGACCAGTGGCTTCTTCAGACCAGTGGCTTCTTCAGACCAGTGGCTTCTTCAGACCAGTGGCTTCTTCAGACCAGTGGCTTCTTCAGACCAGTGGCTTCTTCAGGCCAGTGGCTTCTTCAGGCCAGTGGCTTCTTCAGACCAGTGGCTTCTTCAGACCAGTGGCTTCTTCAGACCAGTGGCTTCTTCAGACCAGTGGCTTCTTCAGACCAGTGGCTTCTTCAGGCCAGTGGCTTCTTCAGACCAGTGGCTTCTTCAGACCAGTGGCTTCTTCAGACCAGTGGCTTCTTCAGACCAGTGGCTTCTTCAGACCAGTGGCTTCTTCAGACCAGTGGCTTCTTCAGACCAGTGGCTTCTTCCAGGACCAGTGGCTTCTTCAGACCAGTGGCTTCTTCAGACCAGTGGCTTCTTCAGACCAGTGGCTTCTTCAGACCAGTGGCTTCTTCAGACCAGTGGCTTCTTCAGACCAGTGGCTTCTTCAGACCAGTGGCTTCTTCAGACCAGTGGCTTCTTCAGACCAGTGGCTTCTTCAGAGCCAGTGGCTTCTTCAGAGCCAGTGGCTTCTTCAGACCAGTGCTTCTTCAGCCAGCGCTGGCTTGCTTCAGACCAGTGGCTTCTTCAGACCAGTGGCTTCTTCAGACCAGTGGCTTCTTCAGACCAGTGGCTTCTTCAGACCAGTGGCTTCTTCAGACCAGTGGCTTCTTCAGACCAGTGGCTTCTTCAGACCAATGCATTGGACTGAAGAAGCCACTGGCTGGCCAAACATTTCCAGAATAAAGATTTGCAAATGTTGCTCAAGTGTCTCATTTATCAATATAGTTATTGTGATTCAGTGGTTTGACTTTGTCCTCAGTTCCAACTTTTATTTCTTTTAATTTTCATAGCGGAGCAGCTGCAATATGCTGGTGCAGAGCAGCTGCAATATGCTGGTGCAGAGCAGCTGCAATATGCTGGTGCAGAGCATCACAGTGTCTTCTGTGGTCCACTGGAAGACCTGGTTTATATCTGCCTCAAGGTTTGTTATGTCCTCAATGAATGTCAATCTCATACACAATCTAGCAGCTAGTGATTGCATTTTTTTACATTGCTATATGAAAGCACTGGTTTGGTAATAGAGTTGTGGATGAGTGGAACAAACTCCCGAGTACCATCATAGAAGCTAAGACGTTGTGTAGTTTTAAAAATAGGTTGAACAAATATATGAGTGGGTGTGAGTTGGACCTGACTAGCTTGTGCTACTAGGTCAGATGCCGTGCTCCTCCCTTAAAAATGTGACTGACCTGACTAGGTTAAGGCATTGGCTTAAGTCGGTGGGAGAATTGGACTTGCCTCGCATGGGCCAGTAGGCCTGCTGCAGTGTTCCTTCTTTCTTATGTTCTTTATCAATGTCCAGTATGGGACAGAGAAAAATAACTGGGGTGAATACTGTGCTTTGAAGCCTGGAGTTTTTTCTATGGTTTCTATGTTTACTTTTGAGTTGTTAAGACGTTGAAGATCCATCAGTATACCTCAGTATTCTATTTGTCTCCCAGTGCATTCAAAACCACGTGACTGGTCTAGCAACTAAGACAGGCGGGGAACGTCTTACTCTAAACCCGCGTTGTCCTCGATTTTGTAAATGTTGTGATTCGTTTTTCTTATCAAAATTACTTCTTAACACTCAAACATTTTGAGAGCGTGAGAGGTGAGCACAGGAGAGTCCTCCTTGAGAGCGTGAGAGGTGAGCACAGGAGAGTCCCGCTTGAGAGCGTGAGAGGTGAGCACAGGAGAGTCCCGCTTGAGAGCGTGAGAGGTGAGCACAGGAGAGTCCCGCTTGAGAGCGTGAGAGGTGAGCCTAGGAGAGTCCCGCTTGAGAGCGTGAGAGGTGAGCACAGGAGGTCCGCTTGAGAGCGTGAGAGGTGAGCCTAGGAGAGTCCGCTTGAGAGCGTGAGAGGTGAGCACAGGAGAGTCCCGCTTGAGAGCGTGAGAGGTGAGCCTAGGAGAGTCCCGTTTGAGAGCGTGAGAGGTGAGCCTAGGAGTGTCCCGCTTGAGAGCGTGAGAGGTGAGCCTAGGAGAGTCCCGCTTGAGAGCGTGAGAGGTGAGCCTAGGAGAGTCCCGCTTGAGAGCGTGAGAGGTGAGCCCAGGAGAGTCCCGCTTATACCGCAGGTTAAGTTCCGGGTGTAAAGTGAAAATCGTTGTAAAGTGAAACGTAGCCTTGTTTTAACTTTCAAATGCGTATAAAATCCTGATAAAATGTTTGCACTATCATATATTAAGTGAACAATACAGCTAAAAATGCATGTGCAGCACACGCAGTATTTACCTTAAAATATTGTCGCCCTTACCTTACAGTGAGTGGTGAATATATTTATTGTAGCAAGTCTGAATAAACCAAGACTGGGTATAATTAAAAACCGCCGTATTAGAAAAACGCTGTAAAACTAAGCGCTGTAAAGCGGGGCCTGCCTGTACTATCAGTCGACAGTTTTCTTGCGATTCCTTTACATTTACTTTACCTTTGCCTTGACTGACACTTTTTTTTTGGTTACTTTATGCCGTCTGAGCAGCCAGTTTGCTGTGAGCGAGCTCTTGCTGTGAGCGGTAGCCCTGCTGTGAGCGGTAGCTCCTGCGTGAGCAGTAGCTGTCCTGTGAGCGGTAGCTCTTGCTGTGAGCGGTAGCTCTTGCTGTGAGCGGTAGCTCTTGCTGTGAGCGGTAGCTCTTGCTGTGAGCGGTAGCTCTTGCTGTGAGCGGTAGCTCGTCCTGTGAGCGGTAGCTCTTGCTGTGAGCGTTAGCTCTTGCTGTGAGCGGTAGCTCTTGCTGTGAGCGGTAGCTCGTCCTGTTAGCGGTAGCTCTTGCTGTGAACGGTAGCTCTTGCTGTGAGCGGTAGCTCTTGCTGTGAGCGGTAGCTCTTGCTGTGACCGGTAGCTCGTCCTGTGAGCGGTAGCTCGTCCTGTGAGCGGTAGTTCGTCCTGTGAGCGGTAGCTCCTGCTTTGAGCGGTAGCTCCTGCTGTGATCGGTAGCTCCTGCTGTGAGCGGTAGCTCCTGCTGTGAGCGGTAGCTCGTCCTGTGAGCGGTAGCTCCTGCTGTGAGCGGTAGCTCCTGCTGTGAGCGGTAGCTCCAGCTGTGAGCGGTAGCTCCTGCTGTGAGCGGTAGCTCCTGCTGTGAGCGGTAGCTCCTGCTGTGAGCGGTAGCTCGTCCTGTGACGGTAGCTCGTCATGTGAGCGGTAGTTCGTCCTGTGAGCGGTAGCTCTTGCTGTGAGCGGTAGCTCTTGCTGTGAGCGGTAGCTCGTCCTGTGAGCGGTAGCTCTTGCTGTGAGCGGTAGCTCTTGCTGTGAGCGGTAGCTCTTGCTGTGAGCGGTAGCTCTTGCTGTGAGCGGTAGCTCGTCCTGTGAGCGGTAGCTCGTCCTGTGAGCGGTAGCTCTTGCTGTGAGCGGTAGCCTTGCTGGAGGTAGCTCTTGCTGTGATCGGTAGCTCTTGCTGTGAGCGGTAGCTCTTGCTGTGAGCGGTAGCGCTTGCTGTGAGCGGTAGCTCTTACTGTGAGCGGTAGCTCTTGCTGTGAACGGTAGCTCTTGCTGTGAGCGGTAGCTCGTCCTGTGAGCGGTAGCTCTTGCTGTGAGCCGTAGCTCTTGCTGTGAGCGGTAGCTCCTGCTGTGAGCGGTAGCTCTTGCTGTGAGCGGTAGCTCCTGCTGTGACGGTAGCCTTTGCTGTGAGCGTAGCTTTTGCCGTGCGGTCAGCTCGTTGCTGTGAGCGGTAGCTCTTGTGTGAGCGGTGCTCTTGCTGTGAGCGGTAGCTCTTGCTGTGAGCGGTAGCTCTCCGTGAGCGGTAGCTCTTGCTGTGAGCGGTAGCTCTTGCTGTGAGCGGTAGCTCTTGCTGTGAGCGGTAGCTCTTGCTGTGAGCGGTAGCTCTTGCTGTGAGCGGTAGCTCGTCCTGTGAGCGGTAGCTCTTGCTGTGAGCGGTAGCTCTTGCTGTGAGCGGTAGCTCTTGCTGTGAGCGGTAGCTCTTGCTGTGAGCGGTAGATCGTCCTGTGAGCGGTAGCTCGTCCTGTGAGCGGTAGCTCGTCCTGTGAGCGGTAGCTCTTGCTTTGAGCGGTAGTTCGTCCTGTGAGCGGTAGCTCCTGCTGTGAGCGGTAGCTCCTGCTGTGAGCGGTAGCTCCTGCTGTGAGCGGTAGCTCTTGCTGTGAGCGGTAGCTCTTGCTGTGAGCGGTAGCTCTTGCTGTGAGCGGTAGCTCCTGCTGTGAGCAGTAACTCTTTCTGTGAGCGGTAGCTCGTCCTGTGAGCGGTAGCTCTTGCTGTGAGCGGTAGCTCTTGCAGTGAGCGGTAGCTCCTGCTGTGAGCGGTAGCTCTTGCTGTGAGCGGTAGCTCTTGCTGTGAGCGGTAGCTCTTGCTGTGAGCGGTAGCTCTTGCTGTGAGCGGTAGCTCCTGCTGTGAGCGGTAGCTCTTGCTGTGAGCGGTAGCTCCTGCGGTGAGCGATAGCTCGTCCTGTGAGCGGTAGCTCTTGCTGTGAGCGGTAGCTCTTGCTGTGAGCGGTAGCTCTTGCTGTGAGCGGTAGCTCTTGCTGTGAGCGGTAGCTCTTGCTGTGAGCGGTAGCTCTTGCTGTGAGCGGTAGCTCTTGCTGTGAGCGGTAGCTCTTGCTGTGTGCGGTCGCTCGTCCTGTGAGCGGTAGCTCTTCCTGTGAGCGGTAGCTCTTGCTGTGAGCGGTAGCTCGTCCTGTGAGCGGTAGCTCTTGCTGTGAGCGGTAGCTCCTGCTGTGAGCGGTAGCTCTTGCTGTGAGCGGTAGTTCGTCCTGTGAGCGGTAGTTCGTCCTGTGAGCGGTAGTTCGTCCTGTGAGCGGTAGTTCGTCCTGTGAGCGGTAGCTCGTCCTGTGAGCGGTAGTTCGTCCTGTGAGCGGTAGCTCTTGCTGTGAGCGGTAGCTCTTGCTGTGAGCGGTAGCTCGTCCTGTGAGCGGTAGCTCTTGCTGTGAGCGGTAGCTCCTGCTGTGAGCGGTAGCTCTTGCTGTGAGCGGTAGCTCCTGCTGTAAGCGGTAGCTCGTCCTGTAAGCGGTAGCTCGTCCTGTGAGCGGTAGCTCTTGCTGTGAGCGGTAGCTCTTGCTGTGAGCGGTAGCTCGTCCTGTTAGCGGTAGCTCTTGCTGTGAACGGTAGCTCTTGCTGTGAGCGGTAGCTCTTGCTGTGAGCGGTAGCTCTTGCTGTGAGCGGTAGCTCGTCCTGTGAGCGGTAGCTCGTCCTGTGAGCGGTAGTTCGTCCTGTGAGCGGTAGCTCCTGCTGTGAGCGGTAGCTCCTGCTGTGAGCGGTAGCTCCTGCTGTGAGCGGTAGCTCCTGCTGTGAGCGGTAACTCCTGCTGTGAGCGGTAGCTCGTCCTGTGAGCGGTAGCTCCTGCTGTGAGCGGTAGCTCCTGCTGTGAGCGGTAGCTCCTGCTGTGAGCGGTAGCTCCTGCTGTGAGCGGTAGCTCCTGCTGTGAGCAATAGCTCGTCCTGTGAGCGGTAGCTCGTCATGTGAGCGGTAGTTCGTCCTGTGAGCGGCAGCTCTTGCTGTGAGCGGTAGCTCTTGCTGTGAGCGGTAGCTCGTCCTGAGAGCGGTAGCTCGTCCTGTGAGCGGTAGCTCTTGCTGTGAGCGGTAGCTCTTGCTGTGAGCGGTAGCTCTTGCTGTGAGCGGTAGCTCTTGCTGTGAGCGGTAGCTCGTCCTGTGAGCGGTAGCTCGTCCTGTGAGCGGTAGCTCTTGCTGTGAGCGGTAGCTCTTGCTGTGAGCGGTAGCTCTTGCTGTGAGCGGTAGCTCTTGCTGTGAGCGGTAGCTCGTCCTGTGAGCGGTAGCTCTTGCTGTGAGCGGTAGCTCTTGCTGTGAGCGGTAGCTCTTGCTGTGAGCGGTAGCTCGTCCTGTGAGCGGTAGGTCTTGCTGTGAGCCGTAGCTCTTGCTGTGAGCGGTAGCTCCTGCTGTGACCGGTAGCTCTTGCTGTGAGCGGTAGCTCTTGCTGTGAGCGGTAGCTCTTGCTGTGAGCGGTAGCTCTTGCTGTGAGCGGTAGCTCGTCCTGTGAGCGGTAGCTCGTCCTGTTAGCGGTAGCTCTTGCTGTGAACGGTAGCTCTTGCTGTGAGCGGTAGCTATTGCTGTGAGCGGTAGCTCTTGCTGTGAGCGGTAGCTCTTGCTGTGAGCGGTAGCTCGTCCTGTGAGCGGTAGCTCTTGCTGTGAGCGGTAGCTCCTGCTGTGAGCGGTAGCTCCTGCTGTGAGCGGTAGCTCGTCCTGTGAGCGGTAGCTCTTGCTGTGAGCGGTAGCTCGTCCTGTGAGCGGTAGCTCGTCCTGTGAGCGGTAGTTCGTCCTGTGAGCGGTAGTTCGTCCTGTGAGTGGTAGATCGTCCTGTGAGCGGTAGTTCGTCCTGTGAGCGGTAGTTCGTCCTGTGAGCGGTAGCTCCTCCTGTGAGCGGTAGTTCGTCCTGTGAGCGGTAGCTCTTGCTGTGAGCGGTAGCTCTTGCTGTGAGCGGTAGCTCGTCCTGTGAGCGGTAGTTCGTCCTGTGAGCGGTAGCTCGTCCTGTGAGCGGTAGCTTTGTCCTGTGAGCGTGTGAGCGGTAGCTCTTGCTGTGAGCGGTAGCTCGTCCTGTGAGCGGTAGCTCGTCCTGTGAGCGGTAGCTCGTCCTGTGAGCGGTAGTTCGTCCTGTGAGCGGTAGCTCCTGCTGTGAGCGGTAGTTCGTCCTGTGAGCGGTAGCTCCTCCTGTGAGCGGTAGTTCGTCCTGTGAGCGGTAGCTCGTCCTGTGAGCGGTAGCTCTTGCTGTGAGCGGTAGCTCGTCCTGTGAGCGGTAGTTCGTCCTGTGAGCGGTAGCTCGTCCTGTGAGCGGTAGTTCGTCCTGTGAGCGGTAGCTCTTGCTGTTAGCGGTAGCTCTTGCTGTGAGCGGTAGCTCTTGCTGTGAGCGGTAGCTCTTGCTGTGAGCGGTAGCTCGTCCTGTGAGCGGTAGCTCGTTCTGTGAGCGGTAGCTCTTGCTGTGAGCGGTAGCTCCTGCTGTGAGCGGTAGCTCTTGCTGTGAGCGGTAGCTCCTGCTGTGAGCGGTAGCTCGTCCTGTGAGCGGTAGCTCCTGCTGTGAGCGGTAGCTCCTGCTGTGAGCGGTAGCTCTTGCTGTGAGCGGTAGCTCCTGCTGTGAGCGGTAGCTCTTGCTGTGAGCGGTAGCTCCTGCTGTGAGCGGTAGCTCCTGCTGTGAGCGGTAGCTCCTGCTGTGAGCGGTAGCTTTTGCTGTGAGCGGTAGCTCGTCCTGTGAGCGGTAGCTCGTCCTGTGAGCGGTAGCTCGTCCTGTGAGCGGTAGCTCCTGCTGTGAGCGGTAGCTCTTGCTGTGAGCGGTAGCTCTTGCTGTGAGGGGTAGCTCGTCCTGTGAGCGGTAGCTCTTGCTGTGAGCGGTAGCTCTTGCTGTGAGCGGTAGCTCCTGCTGTGGACGGTAGCTCTTTCTGTGAGCCGTAGCTCTTGCTGTGAGCGGTAGCTCCTGCTGTGAGCGGTAGCTCTTGCTGTGAGCGGTAGCTCTTGCCTTGAGCGGTAGCTCGTCCTGTGAGCGGTAGCTCCTGCTGTGAGCGGTAGCTCGTCCTGTGAGCGGTAGCTCCTCCTGTGAGCGGTAGCTCCTGCTGTGAGCGGTAGCTCCTGCTGTGAGCGGTAGCTCTTGCTGTGAGCGGTAGCTCCTGCTGTGAGCGGTAGCTCGTCCTGTGAGCGGTAGCTCCTGCTGTGAGCGGTAGCTCGTCCTGTGAGCGGTAGCTCCTCCTGTGAGCGGTAGCTCCTGCTGTGAGCGGTAGCTCTTGCTGTGAGCGGTAGCTCCTGCTGTGAGCGGTAGCTCTTGCTGTGAGCGGTAGCTCCTGCTGTGAGCGGTAGCTCCTGCTGTGAGCGGTAGCTCTACCTGTGAGCGGTAGCTCGTCCTGTGAGCGGTAGCTCGTCCTGTGAGCGGTAGCTCGTCCTGTGAGCGGTAGCTCCTGCTGTGAGCGGTAGCTCTTGCTGTGAGCGGTAGCTCGTCCTGTGAGCGGTAGCTCGTCCTGTAAGCGGTAGCTCGTCCTGTGAGCGGTAGCTCCTGCTGTGAGCGGTAGCTCTTGCTGTGAGCGGTAGCTCCTGCTGTAAGCGGTAGCTCGTCCTGTAAGCGGTAG
The DNA here is from genome assembly GCA_009830355.1 of Cherax destructor. NCBI lineage: Eukaryota > Metazoa > Arthropoda > Malacostraca > Decapoda > Parastacidae > Cherax > Cherax destructor. Next base: position 52,010 of record WNWK01008152.1, read on the forward strand.
CTCGTCCTGTGAGCGGTAGCTCTTTGCTGTGAGCGGTAGCTCTTGCTGTGAGCGGTAGCTCGTCCTGTTAGCGGTAGCTCTTGCTGTGAACGGTAGCTCTTGCTGTGAGCGGTAGCTCTTGCTGTGAGCGGTAGCTCTTGCTGTGAGCGGTAGCTCTTGCTGTGAGCGGTAGCTCTTGCTGTGAGCGGTAGTTCGTCCTGTGAGCGGTAGCTCCTGCTGTGAGCGGTAGCTCCTGCTGTGAGCGGTAGCTCCTGCTGTGAGCGGTAGCTCCTGCTGTGAGCGGTAACTCCTGCTGTGAGCGGTAGCTCGTCCTGTGAGCGGTAGCTCCTGCTGTGAGCGGTAGCTCCTGCTGTGAGCGGTAGCTCCTGCTGTGAGCGGTAGCTCCTGCTGTGAGCGGTAGCTCCTGCTGTGAGCGGTAGCTCCTGCTGTGAGCGGTAGCTCGTCCTGTGAGCGGTAGCTCGTCATGTGAGCGGTAGTTCGTCCTGTGAGCGGCAGCTCTTGCTGTGAGCGGTAGCTCTTGCTGTGAGCGGTAGCTCGTCCTGTGAGCGGTAGCTCGTCCTGTGAGCGGTAGCTCTTGCTGTGAGCGGTAGCTCTTGCTGTGAGCGGTAGCTCTTGCTGTGAGCGGTAGCTCGTCCTGTGAGCGGTAGCTCTTGCTGTGAGCGGTAGCTCTTGCTGTGAGCGGTAGCTCCTGCTGTGAGCGGTAGCTCTTGCTGTGAGCGGTAGCTCCTGCTGTGAGCGGTAGCTCGTCCTGTGAGCGGTAGCTCCTGCTGTGAGCGGTAGCTCCTGCTGTGAGCGGTAGCTCTTGTTGTGAGCGGTAGCTCCTGCTGTGAGCGGTAGCTCTTGCTGTGAGCGGTAGCTCCTGCTGTGAGCGGTAGCTCCTGCTGTGAGCGGTAGCTCTTGCTGTGAGCGGTAGCTCGTCCTGTGAGCGGTAGCTCGTCCTGTGAGCGGTAGCTCCTGCTGTGAGCGGTAGCTCCTGCTGTGAGCGGTAGCTCCTGCTGTGAGCGGTAGCTCGTCCTGTGAGCGGTAGCTCCTGCTGTGAGCGGTAGCTCCTGCTGTGAGCGGTAGCTCTTGCTGTGAGCGGTAGCTCCTGCTGTGAGCGGTAGCTCTTGCTGTGAGCGGTAGCTCTTGCTGTGAGCGGTAGCTCCTGCTGTGAGCGGTAGCTCCTGCTGTGAGCGGTAGCTCTTGCTGTGAGCGGTAGCTCGTCCTGTGAGCGGTAGCTCGTCCTGTGAGCGGTAGCTCTTGCTGTGAGCGGTAGCTCGTCCTGTGAGCGGTAGCTCGTCCTGTGAGCGGTAGCTCCTGCTGTGAGCGGTAGCTCTTGCTGTGAGCGGTAGCTCGTCCTGTGAGCGGTAGCTCTTGCTGTGAGCGGTAGCTCTTGCTGTGAGCGGTAGCTCTTGCTGTGAGCGGTAGCTCCTGCTGTGGACGGTAGCTCTTGCTGTGAGCCGTAGCTCTTGCTGTGAGCGGTAGCTCCTGCTGTGAGCGGTAGCTCTTGCTGTGAGCGGTAGCTCTTGCCTTGAGCGGTAGCTCGTCCTGTGAGCGGTAGCTCCTGCTGTGAGCGGTAGCTCGTCCTGTGAGCGGTAGCTCCTGCTGTGAGCGGTAGCTCCTGCTGTCTGTAAACCGTAGCTCCTGTTGTGAGCGGTAGCTCTTGCTGTGAGCGGTAGCTCCTGCTGTGAGCGGTAGCTCGTCCTGTGAGCGGTAGCTCCTGCTGTGAGCGGTAGCTCCTGCTGTGAGCGGTAGCTCTTGCTGTGAGCGGTAGCTCCTGCTGTGAGCGGTAGCTCTTGCTGTGAGCGGTAGCTCCTGCTGTGAGCGGTAGCTCCTGCTGTGAGTGGTAGCTCTGGCTGTGAGCGGTAGCTCGTCCTGTGAGCGGTAGCTCGTCCTGTGAGCGGTAGCTCGTCCTGTGAGCGGTAGCTCCTGCTGTGAGCGGTAGCTCTTGCTGTGAGCGGTAGCTCGTCCTGTGAGCGGTAGCTCGTCCTGTGAGCGGTAGCTCTTGCTGTGAGCGGTAGCTCTTGCTGTGAGCGGTAGCTCCTGCTGTGAGCGGTAGCTCTTGCTGTGAGCCGTAGCTCTTGCTGTGAGCGGTAGCTCCTGCTGTGAGCGGTAGCTCTTGCTGTGAGCGGTAGCTCTTGCTGTGAGCGGTAGCTCTTGCTGTGAGCGGTAGCTCTTGCTGTGAGCGGTAGCTCTTGCTGTGAGCGGTAGCTCTTGCTGTGAGCGGTAGCTCTTGCTGTGAGCGGTAGCTCTTGTTGTGAGCTGTAGCTCTTGCTGTGAGCGGTAGCTCTTGCTGTGAGCGGTAGCTCTTGCTGTGAGCGGTAGCTCTTGCTGTGAGCGGTAGCTCTTCCTGTGAGCGGTAGCTCGTCCTGTGAGCGGTAGCTCGTCCTGTGAGCGGTAGCTCGTCCTGTGAGCGGTAGCTCTTCCTGTGAGCGGTAGCTCTTGCTGTGAGCGGTAGCTCTTGCTGTGAGCGGTAGCTCTTGCTGTGAGCGGTAGTTCGTCCTGTGAGCGGTAGTTCGTCATGTGAGCGGTAGCTCGTCCTGTGAGCGGTAGTTCGTCCTGTGAGCGGTAGCTCGTCCTGTGAGCGGTAGCTCGTCCTGTGAGCGGTAGCTCCTGCTGTGAGCGGTAGCTCTTGCTGTGAGCGGTAGTTCTTGCTTTGAGCGGTAGCTCTTGCTGTGAGCAGTAGCTCTTGCTGTAAGCGGTAGCTCGTCCTGTAAGCGGTAGCTCCCGCTGTGAGCGGTAGCTCTGGCCATCGTTACATGCATCGGTAAAATATTACAATCATTCCACATATTACAATCTTATCATTTAGTTGATCATCGACAATGCAACATGTCAATACAATCATCAAAAGGCTCATATATCTTATCATTACCACTACAGCACTGGCCATTTACCAGGTTACAATCTCACCAACATAACAGGTCCATGTATGGTTTGTCTAGAGGCGTCTCTAATTACTTGGACGTTTGGACAATGTAAGAATTAATGTTCCAGCGACTGGCCTTGTCTGCATAGTTTATATTTCATGAGATTAACAACTCCATACTAACTGAACTGCCCAAGTTACAGCCTTGTGTTAGCCTAGCAGCCTTGTGTTAGCCTAGCAGCATTGTGTTAGCCTAGCAGCCTTGTGTTAGCCTAGCCGCCTTGTGTTAGCCTAGTAGCCTTGTGTTAGCCAAGCAGCCTTGTGTTAGCCTAGCAGTCTTGTGTTAGCCTAGCAGCCTTGTGTTAGCCTAGCAGCCTTGTGTTAGCCTAGCAGTCTTGTGTTAGCCTAGCAGCCTTGTGTTAGCCTAGCAGCCTTGTGTTAGCCTAGCAGCCTTGTGTTAGCCTAGCAGTCTTGTGTTAGCCTAGCAGCCTTGTGTTAGCCTAGCAGCCTTGTGTTAGCCTAGTAGCCTTGTGTTAGCCTAGCAGCCTTGTGTGAGCCTAGCAGCCTTGTGTGAGCCTAGCAGCCTTGTGTCAGCCTAGCAGCCTTGTGTTAGCCTAGCAGCCTTGTGTTAGCCTAGCAGCCTTGTGTGAGCCTAGCAGCCTTGTGTGAGCCTAGCAGCCTTGTGTTAGCCTAGCAGCCTTGTGTTAGCTTTGCAGCCTTGTGTTAGCCTAGCAGCCTTGTGTTAGCCTAGCAGCCTGTGTCAGCCTAGCAGCCTTGTGTTAGCCTAGCAGCCTTGTGTCAGCCTAGCAGCCTTGTGTCAGCCTAGCAGCCTTGTGTCAGCCTAGCAGCCTTGTGTTAGCCTAGCAGCCTTGTGTTAGCCTAGCAGCCTTGTGTCAGCCTAGCAGCCTTGTGTCAGCCTAGCAGCCTTGTGTCAGCCTAGCAGCCTTGTGTTAGCCTAGCAGCCTTGTGTTAGCTTTGCAGCCTTGTGTGAACCTAGCAGCCTTGTGTTAGCCTAGCAGCCTTGTGTTAACCTAGCAGGCTTGTGTTAGCCTAGCAGCCTTGTGTTAGCCTAGCAGCCTTGTGTTAGCCTAGCAGCCTTGTGTCAGCCTAGCAGCCTTGTGTTAGCCTAGCAGCCTCGTGTCAGCCTAGCAGCCTTGTGTTAGCCTAGCAGCCTTGTGTTAGCCTAGCAGCTTTGTGTTAGCCTAGTGGCCTTGTGTTAGCCTAGCAGCCTTGTGTTAGCCTAGCAGCCTTGTGTTAGCCTAGCAGTCTTGTGTTAGCCTAGCAGCCCTTGTGTTAGCCTCACAGCCTTGTGTTAGCCTAGCAGCCTTGTGTTAGCCTAGCAGCCTTGTGTTAGCCTAGCAGCCTTGTGTTAGCCTAGCAGCCTTGTGTTAGCCTAGCAGCCTTGTGTTAGCCTAGCAGCCTTGTGTTAGCCTAGCAGCCTTGTGTTAGCCTAGCAGCCTTGTGTTAGCCTAGCAGCCTTGTGTTAGCCTAGCAGCCTTGTGTTAGCCTAGCAGCCTTGTGTTAGCCTAGCAGTGACAACGTTTTGAAGTCTACTGACTGTGTTACTTTCTACATAGTCATGTTGTGCTAGACACACTTCATTATGATGGGCAATTCATCTGCTAGTGTGGCAGGTTTTTCTAAGAATATTTTTAAAGTTATGTTTGAGAAATCAAAAATGTATTCGACATTCTCATTTGTTAAATTTAAAGCTAGCCTAATGAAGGTTCGAGCGAATTTACCATGCTGCTGGAGTCGACTTTACCATGCTCCTGGAGTCGACTTTACCATGCTCCTGGAGTCGACTTTACCATATCGTGGAGTCGTGTGTGACAGGGAATCCACAAAACTTTAATTCAATCTTATTGTTAATAATTTCTATACGTATATCTGTATCTGGGTTTACAAGCGTGTTGTATTTCAATCTCAGGTTATTTACAGCAAGTAACGAGGAGAGGGAGTCTTAAACAATGAAGGTGTGAGTAGTTGTAGATGGTACCACCTTCCTGGAGTGGGAATATATCCTGGATTTTCTGTGACTAGGATGACACCAGCGGCTGCATTGTCTTCATGGTATATTTAAGGCCTGAGATAAAAATAAATTTTCTGCATTTCCTAAGAAAATAAAATTCCATGAATGCTCCCGACTAGCCTTGCTAACATGAGCATGCTGTCAGTAGCTACTCTGAAGTCAGCAGCTACTCTGAAGTCAGCAGCTACTCTGAAGTCAGCAGCTACTCTGAAGTCAGCAGCTACTCTGAAGTCAGCAGCTACTCTGAAGTTAAGCGGTAAGGGTTACATCAGAAATACTAACACAGTTCGGAGTCTCATTAAAATTCAGTGTGGTTTGTCTATGTCCAGGATATTTAATGGTTTACTTAAGATTTAGTGGCACTGGGTCCTTAGTGCCCTGCTCATATTTATGTTGGCTGTGTTTTATTTGTCAGCAGCAAGGGTCCAGTGCTAGAAGTAGTGTTTTATTTGTCATCAGCAAGGGTCCAGTGCTAGAAGTAGTGTTTTATTTGTCAGCAGCAAGGGTCCAGTGCTAGAAGTAGTGTTTTATTTGTCAGCAGCAAGGGTCCAGTGCTAGAAGTAGTGTTTTATTTGTCAGCAGCAAGGGTCCAGTACTAGAAGTAGTGTTTTATTTGTCAGCAGCAAGGGTCCAGTGCTAGAAGTAGTGTTTTATTTGTCAGCAGCAAGGGTCCAGTGCTAGAAGTAGTGTTTTGTTTGTCATCAGCAAGGGTTCAGTGCTAGAAGTGTTTTATTTGTCAGCAGCAAGGGTCCAGTGCTAGAAGTAGTGTTTTATTTGTCAGCAGCAAGGGTCCAGTGCTAGAAGTAGTGTTTTATTTGTCAGCAGCAAGGGTCCAGTACTAGAAGTAGTGTTTTATTTGTCAGCAGCAAGGGTCCAGTGCTAGAAGTAGTGTTTTATTTGTCAGCAGCAAGGGTTCAGTGCTAGAAGTAGTGTTTTGTTTGTCATCAGCAAGGGTTCAGTGCTAGAAGTAGTGTTTTATTTGTTAGCAGCAAGGGTCCAGTGCTAGAAGTAGTGTTTTATTTGTCATCAGCAAGGGTTCAGTGCTAGAAGTAGTGTTTTATTTGTCAGCAGCAAGGGTCCAGTGCTAGAAGTAGTGTTTTATTTGTCAGCAGCAAGGGTCCAGTGCTGGAAGTAGTGTTTTATTTGTCAGCAGCAAGGGTCCAGTGCTAGAAGTAGTGTTTTATTTGTCAGCAGCAAGGGTCCAGTGCTAGAAGTAGTGTTTTGTTTGTCATCAGCAAGGGTTCAGTGCTAGAAGTAGTGTTTTATTTGTTAGCAGCAAGGGTCCAGTGCTAGAAGTAGTGTTTTATTTGTCATCAGCAAGGGTTCAGTGCTAGAAGTAGTGTTTTATTTGTTAGCAGCAAGGGTCCAGTGCTAGAAGTAGTGTTTTATTTGTCATCAGCAAGGGTCCAGTGCTAGAAGTAGTGTTTTATTTGTCAGCAGCAAGGGTCCAGTGCTAGAAGTAGTGTTTTATTTGTCATCAGCAAGGGTCCAGTGCTAGAAGTAGTGTTTTATTTGTCAGCAGCAAGGGTCCAGTGCGAGAAGTAGTGTTTTATTTGTCAGCAGCAAGGGTCCAGTGCTAGAAGTAGTGTTTTATTTGTCAGCAGCAAGGGTCCAGTACTAGAAGTAGTGTTTTATTTGTCAGCAGAAAGGGTCCAGTGCTAGAAGTAGTGTTTTGTTTGTCATCAGCAAGGGTCCAGTGCTAGAAGTAGTGTTTTATTTGTTAGCAGCAAGGGTCCAGTGCTAGAAGTAGTGTTTTATTTGTCATCAGCAAGGGTCCAGTGCTAGAAGTAGTGTTTTATTTGTCATCAGCAAGGGTTCAGTGCTAGAAGTAGTGTTTTGTTTGTCAGCAGCAAGGGTCCAGTGCTAGAAGTAGTGTTTTGTTTGTCATCAGCAAGGGTTCAGTGCTAGAAGTAGTGTTTTATTTGTTAGCAGCAAGGGTCCAGTGCTAGAAGTAGTGTTTTATTTGTCATCAGCAAGGGTTCAGTGCTAGAAGTAGTGTTTTATTTGTCAGCAGCAAGGGTCCAGTGCTAGAAGTAGTGTTTTATTTGTTAGCAGCAAGGGTTCAGTGCTAGAAGTAGTGTTTTATTTGTCATCAGCAAGGGTCCAGTGCTAGAAGTAGTGTTTTATTTGTCAGCAGCAAGGGTCCAGTGCTAGAAGTAGTGTTTTATTTGTCAGCAGAAAGGGTTCAGTGCTAGAAGTAGTGTTTTATTTGTCAGCAGCAAGGGTCCAGTGCTAGAAGTAGTGTTATATTTATCAGCAGCAAGGGTCCAGTGCTAGAAGTAGTGTTTTATTTGTCAGCAGCAAGGGTCCAGTGCTAGAAGTAGTGTTTTGTTTGTCATCAGCAAGGGTTCAGTGCTAGAAGTAGTGTTTTATTTGTTAGCAGCAAGGGTCCAGTGCTAGAAGTAGTGTTTTATTTGTCATCAGCAAGGGTTCAGTGCTAGAAGTAGTGTTTTATTTGTCAGCAGCAAGGGTCCAGTGCTAGAAGTAGTGTTTTATTTATCAGCAGCAAGGGTTCAGTGCTAGAAGTAGTGTTTTAATTGTCAGCAGCAAGGGTCCAGTGCTAGAAGTAGTGTTTTATTTGTCATCAGCAAGGGTCCAGTGCTAGAAGTAGTGCTTTATTTGTCATCAGCAAGGGTCCAGTGCTAGAAGTAGTGTTTTATTTGTCAGCAGCAAAGGTCCAGTGCTAGAAGTAGTGTTTTATTTGTCAGCAGCAAGAGTCCAGTGCTAGAAGTAGTGTTTTATTTGTCAGCAGCAAGGGTTCAGTGCTAGAAGTAGTGTTTTCGCATAAGACTTTTTTTTTTTGTTACCCTTTCAATTTTGCTGACAGGTTTGTTGTGTTTTCTATTCACTGGTTGATACTTCCAACTTTACCTCAATGTTCACTGTTTCTTCCACCGGTATTTATTTTCTTTCTTTAGAAAGTCTGGATCCTGTGAGAAGTTAGGCGAGTCTCAGTCTGTACAAGAAGCACCTTTCTTGACTCACTAGTGTGTATGATAATGTTCTTGACTCACTAGTGTATGATAATGTTCTTGACTCACTAGTGTGTATGATAATGTTCTTGACTCACTAGTGTATGATAATGTTCTTGACTCACTAGTGTGTATGATAATGTTCTTGACTCACTAGTGTATGATAATGTTCTTGACTCACTAGTGAGTATGATAATGTTCTTGACTCACTAGTGTGTATGATAATGTTCTTGACTCACTAGTGTGTATGATAATGTTCTTGACTCACTAGTGGTATGATAATTTCTTGACTCACTAGTGGTATGATAATGTTCTTGACTCACTAGTGTGTATGATAATGTTCTTGACTACTATGTGTATGATAATGTTCTTGACTCACTAGTGTTTATAATATTCTTGACTCACTAGTGTGTATGATAATGTTCTTGACTCACTAGTGTGTATGTAATGTTCTTGACTCACTAGTGTGTATGATAATGTTCTTGATATACTGTAGTATGATATGTTCTTGACTCACTAGTGTATGATAATGTTCTTGACTCACTAGTGTGTATGATAATTTCTTGACTCACTAGTGTGTATGATAATGTTCTTGACTCACTATGTGTATGATAATGTTCTTGACTCACTAGTGTGTATGATAATGTTCTTGACTCACTAGTGTGTATGATAATGTTCTTGACTCACTATGTGTATGATAATGTTCTTGACTCACTAGTGTGTAATAATGTTCTTGACTCACTAGTGTGTATGATAATTTCTTGACTCACTAGTGTGTATGATAATGTTCTTGACTCACTAGTGTGTATGATAATGTTCTTGACTCACTGTGTGTATGATAATGTTCTTGATACTTAGTGTGTATGATAATTTCTTGACTCACTAGTGTGTATGATAATTTCTTGATTCACTAGTGTGTATGATAATGTTCTTGACTCACTAGTGTGTATGATAATGTTCTTGACTCACTAGTGTATGATAATGTTCTTGACTCACTAGTGTGTATGATAATGTTCTTGACTCACTAGTGTGTATGATAATGTTCTTGACTCACTAGTGTATGATAATATTCTTGACTCACTAGTGTGTATGATAATGTTCTTGACTCACTAGTGTGTATGATAATGTTCTTGACTCACTAGTGTGTATGATAATGTTCTTGACTCACTAGTGTGTATGATAATGTTCTTGACTCACTAGTGTATGATAATGTTCTTGACTCACTAGTGTGTATGATAATGTTCTTGACTCACTAGTGTATGATAATATTTTGACTCAGTGTGTATGATAATGTTCTTGACTCACTAGTGTGTATGATAATGTTCTTGACTCACTAGGTGTATGATAATGTTCTTGACTCACTAGTGTTATGATAATAGTTCTTGACTCACTAGTGTGTATGATAATGTTCTTGACTCACTAGTGTGTATGATAATGTTCTTGACTCACTAGTGTATGATAATATTCTTGACTCACTGTGTGTATGATAATGTTCTTGACTACTAGTGTTATGATAATTTCTTGACTCACTATGTTATGATAAGTTTTGTCATGGTATGTATCTTGATAATGTGTATGATAATGTTTTGACTAGTGTTGATAATTTCTTGTATGATTGTTCTTGACTATAGTGTATGATAATGTTCTTGACTCATAGTTGTAATATGTTTGACTCACTAGTTGTATGATAATGTTTTGACTACTAGTGTATGATAATTTCTTGCTCATGGTGAGTAATTTACATAGTATGATAATTTTCTACTGTTATAATTTCTGCTCACTAGTGATGATAATTTCTATTGTGTATGATAATTTCTTGACTCACTAGTGTATGATAATTTTGACTCACTAGTGGTATGAAATTTCTTGACTCACTAGTGTATGATAATTCTGACTCTGTGTATGATAATGTTCTGACTCACTAGTTGATAATTCTTGACTCATAGTGTATGATAATTTCTGACTCACTATGTGTATGATAATTCTTGACTCACTAGTGGTATGATATTTCTTACTACTAGTGTATGATATTTTTGACTCACAGTGTGTAATTTCTTGACTCACTGGTGTATGATAATTTTACTCACTATGTATGATAATTTCTTGACTCTAGTGTATGATATTCTCTATAGTTGATAATGTCTATATGTGATGATAATTTCTTGACTCACTAGTGTATGATAATTTCTTGACTCACAGTATGATAATTTGACTACTAGTGTATGATAATTTCTGACTCACTAGTGTGTATGATATTTCTGACTACAGTGTATGATAATGTTCTTGACTCATAGTGTATATAATTTCTTGACTCACAGTGTATGATAATTTCTTGACTACTATGTATGATATTTTGATACTAGTGTGATAATGTTCTTGACTACTAGTGTGTATGATAATTCTTGACTCACTGTGTAATGTTCTTGACTACTGTGTGATGATAATTTCTATATGTTGATTATCACAGTTAATTGTACAGTTGATAATTTCTACTGAAAATTTGATTGACTCACTAGTGGTATGATAATGTTCTTGACTCACTAGTGTATGATATGTTCTTGACTCACTAGTGTATGATAATGTTCTTGACTCACTAGTGGTATGATAATTTCTTGACTCACTATGTGTATGATAATGTTCTTGACTCACTAGTGTGTATGATAATGTTCTTGACTTACTAGGTGTATGATAATTTCTTGACTCACTAGTGTATGATAATGTTCTTGACTCACTAGTGGTATGATAATGTTCTTGACTCACTAGTGTGTATGATAATGTTCTGACTCACTGTGTATGATAATTTCTTGACTCACTAGTGTGTATGATAATGTTTTGACTCACTAGTGTGTATGATAATGTTCTTGACTCACTAGTGTATGATAATTTCTTGACTCACTAGTGTGTATGATAATGTTTTGACTACTAGTGTATGATAATTTCTTGACTACTAGTGTGTATGATAATGTTCTTGACTCACTAGTGTGATGATAATGTTCTTGACTCACTATGTGTATGATAATGTTCTTGACTTACTAGTGTATGATAATTTCTTGCTCACTAGTGTATGATAATATTCTTGACTCACTAGTGTATGATAATGTTCTTGACTCACTAGTGTATGATAATATTCTTGACTCACTAGTGTATGATAATGTTCTGACTCACTAGTGTATGATAATATTCTTGACTCACTAGTGTGTATGATAATATTCTTGACTCACTAGTGTATGATAATGTTCTTGACTCACTATTGTGTATGATAATATTCTTGACTCACTAGTGTTATGATAATGTTCTTGACTACTAGTGTGTATGATAATTTCTGACTCACTAGTGTATGATAATGTTCTGACCACTAGTGTGTATGATAATATTCTGACTCACTAGTGTGTATGATAATGTTCTTGACTCACTAGTGTGTATGATAATGTTCTTGACTCACTAGTGTGTATGATAATGTTCTTGACTCACTAGTGTGTATGATAATGTTCTTGACTCACTAGTGTGTATGATAATATTCTTGACTCACTAGTGTGTATGATAATGTTCTTGACTCACTAGTGTGTATGATAATGTTCTTGACTCACTAGTGTGTATGATAATGTTCTTGACTCACTAGTGTGTATGATAATGTTCTTGACTCACTAGTGTGTATGATAATGTTCTTGACTCACTAGTGTGTATGATAATAATATACAGTACTGACAGGTTGATAAGTAAGACACAGGTGCAACAGTTAGGTAACTTTATTCCGAAACGTTTCGTCTACACAGTAGACTTCTTCAGTCGAGTACAGATGATGATGATGATGATGATGATGATGATGATGAAGCAGCAGCAGCAGCAGCTGCTGTTTTAACTTTTAAGGTTTAAATAATAAGATATTCCAAGGACCCCAGTATAAATAAGTCACTTTGTGTGACTTTCTTGGTTATCCTGGGTAGTCTACACATATACTGTTATATATGTAACTCTATTTATGTGTAACTATACCTGAATAAACTTACTATGAAGGATGGCAGGGAGGGGAGAAGGGAGATAGGGAGGGGGGAGTGTAGGAGGGCAGAAAGGGAGAGGAGTAGGGGGAGGGGGAGGGAGGGAGAGTGCCTGATAGTGTAAATATACGATAGCTATATATGACGCTGCCAATAGTGGGGGAGCTGTTGGTGGTGGTGGTGATGGTGGTGGTGATGGTGGTGTGGGTGGTGGTGTGGGTGGTGGAGTGATGGTGGTGTGGGTGGTGGTGGTGATGGTGGTATGGGTGGTGGTGGTGATGGTGGTGGTGATGGTGGTGTGGGTGGTGGTGGTGATGTGGTGGTGGTGGTGATGGTGGTATGGGTGTGGTGGGTGATGGTGGTGTGGGTGGTGGTGGTGATGGTGGTGTGGGTGGTGGTGATGGTGGTGTGGGTGGTGGTGGTGGTGATGATGGTGGTGGTAGTGGTGATGGTGGTGTGGTGATGGTGTGAGTGGGTGGTGGTGGTGGATGGAGTGGTGGGGGGTAGGTGTGGTGGTGGTGGTGAGTGGTGGATGGGTGGTGGTGGTGTGGTGGTGGTGGTGGGTGGTGATGGGTGGTGGTGGTGGTGGTGATGGTGGTGGGGTGGTGGATGTGGTGGGTGGTGGTGGTGGTGATGGTAGTGTGGGTGGTAGTAAACTGGTAGTGGCAATGGTGGTGGTGGTGATGGTGGGTGGGTGGTAGTATACTGGTAGTGGCAATGGTGGTGGTGGTGATGGTGGTGTGGGTGGTAGTATACTGGTAGTGGCAATGGTGGTGGTGGTGATGGTGGTGTGGGTGGTAGTATACTGGTAGTGGCAATGGTGGTGGTGGTGATGGTGGGTGGGTGGTAGTATACTGGTAGTGGCAATGGTGGTGGTGGTGATGGGCTTAGTGGTGGTCGTTAAGGCTTTATGTAATCTGTTCACCAGCAGTCAAAAAAACTATAATTTCTAACACATGAATTAAACTCTCGGTACTTGTGAAGTGAGAGACATACACCTCTCTCTATGTATTCTATATATGAATCATACCCGACAACACAAGTGTATACATACACAGAGTGTTTGATATATATATATACAGTGGAATCCCGGTTTTCGTTTTTAATCCGTTACAGAATGTCGGGTGAAAAACCGATTTGTACGAAAACTGAAGTAATATTTCCCATAAGAAATAACGTAAATCCAATTAATCCGTTCCACACACCCAAAAAATATTTTTTTAATAGAGAATAACTATAGTTTTACATGCAGAAAACAATGAGAAATAATATAAAGCACTAATGAAATGGATAAATGAGCATTTAACATCACTTTTTTCTTTACTGAAGACTCTTGTTGGCGTATGGAAGACGACAAGAAGGGGAGAGGGAGGAGAGGTTATTGTTTGGAAGGGGAATTCCCTCCATAAGGACTTCAGGTATCAAAGCCCTATCCAGGGTTATTTCCCTTCTTTGTCTTTTACTGGCACTAGGACCAGCTTGAGAGTCACTGGACCTCTGTTGCACAAAAAATCTCTCCAGAGAGATTTGCCTAAAATGGGACACAGCATTGTCATTGAACATATTGGTGACACGGCTTGCAACAGCTTTGTTAGGGTGATATTTCTCCACAAAACTTTGCACATCACTCCACTTTGCACAAATGTCCTTAATCGCTGAAGAAGGCACATTCCTCAGCTAATGTCTGTTGCTGTTCCAGATGAAGGTCTTGCATATCCTGGCCACTCACCTCCAACCCCATGGACTTCCCCAAAGACACAATAGATTCCACAACAGGCGTAGGATTGTCAGGGTCAGCCTCAAACCTTTCAAAATACTTCTGGAGGACTCATTTTCTCCAAGAAGAGTTAATCGTCCTGGAAGTCACTCCGGCCAAGCCTTATCTATAAGGTTTATGCATTCTATCATGTTCTCACCTTCTTTACCAAAGAGCTGGCACTCGGAACTTTCTTTGGCCCCAAGGTGGCTTATTTAGCAGTTGCAAGCATAAAAAATAATGGATAATTACTAAATGTTTCAGATGAACTGGCGGAGTAATGCTCACTGAACGAGTATCAAAGGCAGACTGAGTCATGAACGTATGAGCGGCTGCGTCCGCATCCTGCAGGCATGCGGATGCGTCTCGTACAGACGATTTCTGAGTGGATGTACGAAAACGGGGAAAATTTCGCCGAAAAAAGTAGTAAAAAACTGAATTGTACGATAACCGGACCGGACCGGACGAAAACCGGGTTTCCACTGCCCCATGGTGAGCGAAAATCACACATGACACTCTAACCCACAGGACCACGCAATCCTACAAAAATCACGCATCCAGCAGAGCTAGGTGCTTTACTGTGATCTGAGGACCTTTGAGCTAATTTCATTCTACTTCCCGTTTGGTGTACTAGCCTCCACGAGTAGTATTTTATATTACTGTACCCATGAACGAGTGGCATTAAATCAATAACAACACTGCGACTGGTTCGAATCCTCGGCTAGTCTATGTTTTGTTATTGATTCAATACCACTCATTCATGGTTACACTAATATAAAATACTGCTCGTGGAGGCTAGTACACCAAAACGGGAGTAAAATGAAATTAGCTCAGAGGCACCCACATCACCATATGTCTTCGGATCACGGTAAAACACCTAGGTCTGCTGGATGCGTGATTTTTGTAGGATTGCGTGGTCCTGTGGGTTAGAGTGTCATGTGTGATTTTCGCTCACCATGGGGCGGGCCAAAACGACATGGGTTCGAATCCTCGGCTAGTCGCAGTGTTGTTATTGATTCAATACCACTCGTTCGTGGTTACAATATATAAATAAATATATATATATATATATATATATATATATATATATATATATATATATATATATATATATATATTATTTTTATTAACACATCGGCCGATTCCCACCAAGGCAGGGTGGCCCGAAAAAGAAAAACTTTCATCATCATTCACTCCATCACTGTCTTGCCAGATGGGTGCTTTACACTACAGTTATAAAACTGCAACATTAACACCCCTCCTTCAGAGTGCAGACACTGTACTTCCCATCTCCAGGACTCAAGTCCGGCCTGCCGGTTTCCCTGAATCCCTTCATAAATGTTACTTTGCTCACACTCCAACAGCACGTCAAGTATTAAAAACAATTTGTCTCCATTCACTCCTATCAAATATGCTCACACATTCTTGCTGGAAGTCCAAGCCCCTCGCACACAAAACTTCCTTTACCCCCTCCCTCCAACCTTTCCTAGGCCGACCCCTACCCCGCCTTCCCTCCACTACAGATTTATACACTCTCGAAGTTATTCTATCTCGTTCCATTCTCTCTACATGTCCGAACCACCTCAACAACCCCTCCTCGCTCTCTGGATAATAGTTTTAGTAATCCCGCACCTCCTCCTAATTTCCAAACTCCGAATTCTCTGCATTATATTCACACCACACATTGACCTCAGACATGACATCTCCACTGCCTCCAGCCTTCTCCTCGTTGCAACATTCATCACCCATGCTTCACACCCATATAAGAGTGTTGGTATAACTATACTCTTATACATTCCCTTATTACTTCCATGGACAAAGTTCTTTGTCTCCACAGACCCCAAGTGCTCCGCTCACCCTTTTTCCCTCATCAATTCTATGATTCACCTCATCCTTCATAGACCCATCTGCTGACATGTCCACTCCCAAATATCTGAATACATTCACCTCCTCCATACTCTCTCCCTCCAATCTGATATCCAATCTTTCGTCACCTAATCTTTTTGTTATCCTCATCACCTTACTCTTTCCTATATTCACTTTCAATTTTCTTCTTTTACACACCCTACCAAATTCATCCACCAACCTCTGCAACTTCTCTTCAGAATCTCCCAAAAGCACAGTGTCATCAGCAAAAAGCAATTGTGACAACTCCCACTTTGTATTTAATTCTTTATCTTTTAACCCCACACCTCTTGCCAAGACCCTCGCATTCACTTCTCTTACAACCCCATCTATAAATATATTGAACAACCACGGTGACATCACACATCCCTGTCTAAGGCCCACTTTACTGGGAAATAGTCCCTTCCCTCCTACACACTCTAACTTGAGCCTCACTATCCTCATAAAAACTCTTCACTGCTTTCAGTAACCTACCTCCTATTCCATACACCTGCAACATCTGCCACATTGCCCCCCTATCCACCCTATCATACGCCTTTTCCAAGCACATAAATGCCACAAAAACCTCTTTACCCTTATCCAAATACTGTTCACCTATATGTTTCACTGTAAACACTTGGTCTACACACCCCTACCTTTCCTAAAGCCCCCTTGTTCATCTGCTATCCTGCTTTCTGTCTTACTCTTAATTCTTTCAATAATAACTCTACCATACACTTTACCAGGTACACTCAACAGACTTATTCCCCTAAAATTTTTTGCACTCTCTTTTGTCCCCTTTGCCTTTATACAAAGGAACAATACACGCTCTCTGCCAATCCCTAGGTACCTTACCCTCTTCCATACATTTATTAAATAATAGCACTAACCACTCCAAAACTATATCCCCACCTGCTTTTAACATTTCTATCTTTATCCCATCAATCCCAGCTGCCTTACCCCTTTCATTCTACCCACTGCCTCACGAACTTCCCCACACTCACAACTGGCTCTTCCACACTCCTACAAGATGTTATTCCTCCTTGCCCTATACACGAAATCACAGCTTCCCTGTCTTCATCAACATTTAACAACTCCTCAAAATATTCCCTCCATCTTCCCGATACCTCTAACTCTCCATTTAATAACTCTCCTTCAACAAAATTTGTTGATAACATCTCACCCACTCTCTCATTTGCTCTCTTTTTACATTGCTTCACCACTCTCTTAACCTCTCTTTTTCTCTCCATATACTCTTCCCTCCTTGCATCACTTCTACTTTGTAACAACCTCTCATATGCTAACTTTTTCTCCCTTACTACTCTCTTTACATCATCATTCCACCAATCGCTCTTCTTCCCTCCCGCACCCACTCGCCTGTAACCACAAACTTCTGCTGAACACTCTAACACTACATTTTTAAATCTACCCCATACATCTTCGACCCCATTGCCTACACTCTCACTAGCCTATCTATCCTCCAATAGTTGTTTATATCTTACCCTAACTGCCTCCTCTTTTAGTTTATAAACCTTCACCTCTCTCTTACTTACTGCTTCTATTTTCCATGTATCCCATCTACCTTTTACTCCCACTCTAGCTATAACTAAAAAGTGATCTGATATATCTGTGGCCCCTCTATAAACATGTACATATATATATATATATATATATATATATATATATATATATATATATATATATATATATATATATATATATATATACATATGTACTCAACTAATTCACCTAATTGTGGTTGCAGGGGACGAGACTCAGCTCCTGGCCCCGCCTCTTCGCTGTCCGCTACTGGGTATCTGCTCTCCCTGCTCCATGAGCTTTATCATACCTTGTCTTAAAACTATGTATGGTTCCCGCCTCCACTATATCGTTCGCTAGACTATTCCACTTCTAACTACTCTATGGCTGAAGAAGTGCTTCCTAACATCCCCTTTGACTCATCTGAGTCTTCAGCTTCCAGTTGCGTCCCTTGTTTCTGTGTTCCCTCTCTGGAACATCCTGTCACTATCTACCTTGTCGATTCCCTGCAGTATTTTGTATGTCGTTATCATGTCTCCTCTAACCCTTCTGTCCTACAGTGTTGTTAGTCCTATTTCCCTCAACCTTTCTTCATATGGCATTCCCTGAGCTGTGGAACTAGCCTTGTCGCAAACCTTTGCACTTTCTCTAATTTCTTGACGTGCTTGATCAGGTGTGAGTTCCAGACTGGTGCTGCATACTCTAGTATGGGCCCCACGTACACGGTGTACAGTGTCTTGAACGATTCCTTGTTAAGGTAACGGAACGCTAATCTTAGGTTTGCCAGTCGCCCATATGCTGCCGCGGTTATCTGGTTGATGTGTGTTTCCGGAGACGTGCTTGGCGTTATACTCACCCCAAGGTCTTTCTCCTTCGATGAGGTTTGTAGCTTTTGTCCACCTAGCTTGTACTCTGTCAGCGGTCTTCTTTGCCCTTCTCCGATCCTCATGACTTTGCATTTGGTGGGGTTAAATTCGAGAAGCCAGTTGCTAGACCAGATGTCAAGCTTGTCCAGGTCTCTTTGAAGTCCTGCTTGATCTTCATCCGATGTGATTCTCCTCATTAATTTCACATCATCTGCGAACAGAGACACTTCTGAGTCTATCCCGTCCGTCATGTCATTCACATATACCAAGAATAGCACTGGTCCTAGGACTGACCCCTGTGGTACACCGCTCGTCACCAGCGCCCACTGTGATACCTCATCACGCATATGTTTGTGTGTGTGTGTGTGTGTGTGTAAAACAACCACTGTCAAGTGCTTTCGTGATTTCTCATATTATCAACTATCTGTAGAAATAATGAAACAGTTGAAGGCTTATAAGGCTGAGATATCACCTCACTGTCACGTCTGACATTACGCCCATCATATTATGATGCAGGTGGGATAGTCAAGGACATGTCAAACATAAATTCTTCTCAATTTTTTTAAATAATAAATGAATATAATTTGTATAATGATAAAAATTAATATTCATAATTAAATCAAAAGTATTTTTTATTAATCGTGATTCAGGTATATTTCTCTCAAGCACAGACCTGCTTGATATAGCTTTCTCAGCCTTTTGAAAATCAACTGGATGATTAAAATCTTTCACTTGAATAGACAGATTATTAGACTCTTGTCCAGTTCTAATGTTGTATTTATGTTGTAGTCTTAGTTCAAGGCTTTTCCCAGTTTGACATTAATAAACTTTATTGCATTTTTTACAGGGAATCTTGTAGACACAGCCATCAGCGTTTTTTGGGTAAATTTTAATCAGAATTTTTTTTTTATTGAATCAAGATTTTTAAATACAACTTCGGCTGAAAATTCTCAAGTTGATAAGGTATATCAAGAAGGTTGTCATGGTAACGGAAAACCAACATATTCTTGGTTGAATATGATTGTCTGTCCTTCTTTGAATTATTAAAAGTATTTCTAGCACTTTTAAAGGATTTACCAATTAAGTATTTTGGATATTTTAGATTATTAGCTAAAAATATATATATATATATATATATATATATATATATATATATATATATATATATATATATATATATATATATATATATATTATATATATATATATATATATATATATATATATATATATATTCCACCCTGGAGAGTATGCAAAAAATATATATATATATATATATATATTTATTTATTCTTAGGCATTAGACACAACACATCATAAACATATATCTACCAATTAGCTGTATTGGGAAGGATTTCCTTGTTAATTTAATAGTCCAGCTCATTCTGTATATTTTACTGTTAAGTTTCAACAAAATAACTCATTGCCTCTTTTTAGATGTCTTAATTATTAAGGGGACCATGATTTTCAATTTTAAGTTTACAGAAAACCAACAAATAACTGTTCCAATCTACACTATTTTCTTCACATCATGACAGAGTTAAACTTTGTGTTTTCTCCTCCATGTTTTTGAGAACTTTGCGTATTTGCAGCCTCAGAGTTCATAGATGAAATAGTTCATGAAATAGCTAATGATCTAAAATACACATAATACTAAATTGATAAATAATTTAAAATTGCTTTAAATACATTTTACAGTTCATAAAATGACAAACATTTATATTCAACCAAGAATATGTTGGTTCTCCCTTACCATAAAAACTTTCTTGATATACTTTCTCTACTTCAGAATTTTAAAGTCAAAGTTGTTTTTAAAAATCTTGACACAGTAAAAAAATTCCCCCATAAATGTTGATGGCTGTGTCTACAAGATTCTCTACAAAAAATGTAATAAAGTTTATTATGTAGATGAATGGTTTAGAAACTGACAAGAAAAGCTATGACACTTGACTAAGATTACACAGCACAGTCATAAAGTATAGTGATTAACCGGCTGAGTCGATGGTCAGTCCCTCAATCTTGTTAGCTCATCGACAGCCAGACTCCTAAATCTCTCCTTACCTTTCTGTATTGATGATGAGACTGTGGCGATTTCAATAAGATACCAATGTGCATGTCAAATTTTAAAGTTTATTATGGTGAAACGGAAAGCAACTAAGATTGCAACAGCAAATATAGCATAAACTGGACAAAGTCACTCTGCTTATTCATTGAGATTCACAATTGATTTCAAAGGCGGAATGTTTACAGGTCATAGTTGAGAGAAATATAATTGAATCAAGCTTCAAAAAAATAATTTTGATTTTAACATGAATATTGGTTTAGGATTATACTGATTACATTCATTATTAATAAAATTTGGTAAGAGTTTAAGCTATGTTTGACAAGTCCTTGACCATCCCACTTGCATCATAAAGGGACGGGCATAATGTCGGACGTGACAGTGAGGTGATATCTCAGCCTTATAAGCCTTCTATTGTTCTATTATTTTTACAGGCTCTTTATATATATATATATATATATATATATATATATATATATATATATATCAAACACTCTGTGTATGTATACACTTGTGATATCGGGTATGATTCAACTTGCAAATCAAATTGAGGTTCAAGTTGAATCATACCTCTCATACTTTGGGGTTCAAGTTGAATCTTACGTCTGAACCCCCGAGGTTTAAGTTGAGTCATACCTAATCTTCTCTGAGGTTCAGGTTTAATCATTTGCCGTCGCATTGGTTGGTAGCCCACTCATCTAAGACACTGACGGTCCAGGATCAATCCCCGGCACGGGTGAAACATTGCTGTTCTTGTTTACCCAGCAGTAAGTAGGCACCTGAGTTTTAGTCATCTTACATCTGCTGTCCCTGTTCACCTAGAAGTAAGTAGATATCTGGGTGTTAGTCGAATGGTGTGGGTCGCATCCTGGGGAGACAAGATTAACCACCTGAGTTGCCAAAAATGCTCTGTGTAACCAGACGCTTTCTATATAGTATGTGAATGATCTCAACTAGGTCTGTAATAGTTGTATCATGTCCCCTTAGAAATAAAGTTTGTTATTATTATTATTATTATTATTATTATTTCTTGAGGTAGCCGGCTGGATGCTGTACACCTTGCCTATGTCCTGAAACAGTCGGGTGGATGATGAGCACTGGCTGTGTGCTATGACGGTCGGCACAAACTATCAACACTTGCCAGTGGCTGACAGTGTTGGATGCTGCTTCTGAAGCAGCAGTACCACAGGTAACAGCAAAAAATTTCCCAGCGGTAACAACACCGTTTTGAGTAACGTTTGACCAGACAAACACTTTGACGGGAATGTGGTGAGGCTGGTGAGTGACTGTTATAACCTGCTGACCAAACAGAAAGTTCCTTCGTTGTTGTACTGGAAATAGCGTGTGTATGTTTCCAAGTGTACAGTGCTAGTCACAACATTATGCCGCCCCTCCCCCACACGCGTACCAAAACATAAACAAATACCATGAAAGATTATAATATATATATTTACACACTTACTGAGGTTTTAATACTTGGTGCTGCGTCCTTTACGCTTAATCACGTCCCTCAGCCGTGTAGGAAGACTCTCACACAAATTCTTGAGGGTTTGGGGAGGTATATTATTCCATGTCTCATGTAAGCCACTGAACTATAGATTTGGTGGTATGACACGGTGCACGTCCTACATAAACACCGTAGCCCCACACTTGTCAAACACCTCAGGTAAATTGTCACACAATAACTCAAGGTAATTATACTGGTTCATATACTGAGTTCACCAACACTCTGAGCACTGAAACACCAACAAACCATGAGCGAGTCTGAGTGTTTGGTGGTCCCACAGGTGTAGCGTGGGTCTAGCGGGTCACTACCTCTGGGCAGGAACAAATGTCCCCCATGGTTACAGGTGACGGTGAAAGTTGCTTCACTCCAGAGTACTTCAGACACTGTTGAGGAGTCCAGTGAAGATATTTCTTTGCATAATCCAGCCTACGTTTCTTCTGTGGCTTGGAGAGGATCGGTTTCTTAACCTGGCGGTGACTACTGTAGCCCAGTTCTGACACATGTCTGTTAACAGTTCTTACAGACACCTCTGAGAGAAGATGTGGGTTATTTTCTTCCAATTATCTAGCAGTTATCTTAGATGTACTCTCTAACTGCTTCTTTAACACAGTTAAGTTATGAACAGATGTCTTCTTCGAGGGGCCAGGCCGAGGTTTGGCAGACGGTAACTCGACACCGCCACCAGCCTTGAAACGCTGCACCCAGTTCCTCACTGAACGCTCACACACACCAATATTCTCCACTATTTCTTTCGTCTGGTGCCCAGCTTTGTGAAGCTCCTATGATTTGAGCTATAGTTTCAGGTGTTAAAGACTTTCTTTTACCCATAATCAAACATGTATAGCCCCAAAACCAAAGGGAACACGGACAAAAGAAGGGGCAGATGAGAGACAAAAGTGCAACACTTCCTCTTACCACGGTAGCCACGTGAGCACTGAGGAGTCACTGTGGAGTGTGCGGCAGGCCGTGGCGTCATGGTAACGGCTGCTACCCGGCATAATACGCTGACGAAAAGAGACCCCCCTGTATGGTAGGCCTTTGATTTTCGTCACGGCATTATACCGGGGCGCTCACCCGGCATAATGTCGTAACTAGCATTGTATATAACTGTAAACACATCGTGTGTACGTTACCAAGTGTATATAACTGTAAACACATCGTGTGTACGTTACCAGATGCATTAAGAACAAAAAGGGCACAATACCGTGACTGGAACAATACACAAACAACCCTTCTTGTTCCATATGGACCCTGTAGGTAAGCTTGTTATTCTGTCCAACTTTTTAAATGTTCTTCCTTCTTTTAAATTTCTCTTTCATTCTTACGATGCTTCTTACGATGCTGAACAAGTTTGGTCTCCTTCCTTATCCCAGTTCCTCAAATTCAACTCCTTGGGTACTGCCATTACTGATCATGTCCGCCTCTTGCTTCAAAACTCATTCTTTCTACTGTCTCAAGTTGATAATGTCTACTTCACTTTCCATTTACTTTACTACCATTGCTTTAACACTGCTTGCCTTAATTCACAATTTCATTCTAGTAAACTACAGAACAAACCTCAGCGTCTTGTCTAAGATAGTCTTTGGCCTAAATTATCCCTTACTGACTGTGTTACTACTCTGCCCTCTCACACTGTTTACCAACACCAACTTATACCCCTCGTGCTGGTACTGACCTGATAAGCTCTTTTGATTCCTTTCGTCAGTCTCACTATCAGAACCTTCTTGACATGTTCACTTTTTATGGTGCTCTTCTTCCTGTTCTTGATAGCGTGTTGTCTAAGAATTTCCAACTTCTCGAAGCTATCGACTTGGCCCTTTCTTCTCTTAAATCTAAGGTCAATATTATCATCTTTTCTTCTGACAAAGGCAATTCAGTGGTTGTCCTTGATCTCGAGAATTATCTCTGTAAAGCTGAAGTCTTGCTTTCTGACTCACATACCTCCGCTCCTCTCGTTTCCAATTTCTTGATCACATCAAGAGAACTTTCAACAATAAACTTCGAACACTCCGATTTCTCTTTTCCTGACTTTGACCTTGTTCAACGTTTCCGTGTTATTTGTCCCTCTCTGTCTTATTTCTATGGATTTTCCTAAAACTCATAAATCTGATATTCTTCTACTTCCCATCATATCCTTCTAAGGTTCTGTCTCTTATTCTCTTGCTTCATAGCTGGTCAAAACTCTCACTCTCTTTCTTGGAACTTTTTCTCCTGTTCACCTTCATCACTCTCAAGATTCACTAGTGTCCCTCTTCATGATGTTCTTAATTCCCTCAAGAGAAGGTCAATGAAGGGTTACTTCATCTCTCTATACCAATTGATGTCTTTCTTGATCTTATTCGCTTTTGTGTGGACTCTAACTCATTTTCCTTTCAAGGTAAATTTTATTCTCAAACCTTCGGTGTCACTATGGACTCTCTTCTATCTCCTGTTCTTGGTAACCTTCATATGGAATACTTCGAAACTGTTCTTCTTCCCACTATAGGTGTTCGCCTTTTCCTCTGGCTCCGCTGTGTAGATGACATCTTTGCTCTTTGGCTTCATGACTTTAGTCTCTTAATAATCTTGCTCCTTCCATTAAGTTTAAAGCTGAATGGGAATCTAACTCTTCGCTTCCTTTCCTTGATGTACATCCATCGCTCGGATACAGGCTTTTGTTTTTCTGTTTATTACAGGCCTATGCACATTTGCATGTACATTCACTATTTTTCTTACCATGCTCACTCTGCCAAGTGTTCTTATTTCTCTCTTTCTCTGTGTCTTCCATATTTGTGACCCCTGAATTCCTTGAGTCTGAAATTTCTACTCTTCGTATTTCGTTCTCTCGTCTTGGCGAATCTTCCGATTTCATAAACTCCGCCTTCCTCTCGTGCTAAGCGGACTTTCTTCTCTCCCAAACTCTCTACGGCTGTGAAATCTCCTGTTCTCTGTCTTACCTAAATTTACAGTCTTTCTAATCTCAATAACTTTCTCCATTCCTTAGACATCAATCTTACTTTTCCACAAACTGACAATGGAGTAGACACCAGGGAGGTGTGTATTTCATGCTTCTCCCTCTTCAATATTTTGTAGGAACTGGCCGCTGTCTTTCTGACAGACTTAAAGAACACACAAAAAAGTGTTAGGCTTCGTGACACCAATAATGTTCTATTCTATCATGCAAGAGATCTGTCAACCTATTAACTCGTCCTCTGTTAAAACTGTCTACCCTTCTAGCCTTCACAGTCGCCGTCTTGTTGAAACATCCTTATACACAACTTTCCTAATATGAATCTTAGTCGTGGCTTTGTCTCTGTAGATGTCTTCCTTTCTCATTACATTGTCAAATGTTCCAAAGTTCTGAACACTCGTGACTTGACCTGATCTACCTTTCCCTACCACTTCCCCTTACCCATTTTTTTCCTTATTTCTTTCTTTGTTTTCCTTTCTTCTAAGTGTGTTCTCTCCTTCAGCTTATTTTACCCCCTCGTGTTTTTGGTACTTCCTCTTGTGGGTCTTTAACTCTCCTGCAGTGCTCATTTTTCTTGACCGTAGACTTACCCCACTTCTACTGCTGTTACGACTACCACTCCATTACTACCACTACTACCACTACTACTTCCACTACTAGAAGCTTCTCTCTCCTGTGTGTGGGTTATTTGTGTTCCAGGTGTATACAACTGTAAACTCATCGTGTGTACGTTACCAGATGTATACAACAGTAAACACAATGACTTTTTTTTATCAATCCATTACAGAGAGTAAACAGTGAATGAGGTGAAAAGCTAGTTTGAGGAGGTTAGTCCCTCAGTTTTTGCACCCGGATGGGACATACTTTCAGGTCCCATGACTTATTGTGTCGTGGATGACGTCTGGAGTATGTTGACGTGGCTTGAGCCAACTGGCCGCCAGCAGCAACAACCTGGTTTATCTGGTCAAGCATCGGACGAGCCTGGTCCAGAGCCGGGCTGCAAGAGCAGGAAAACTCTTGAAATTCGTCAAAGGAATGTCGAAAGTTGGCTCTTGTGATTTATGGAGTCATTTTTGTTGTTCCTTCTTTAACTCTCTGTTACATAAGTTTTCTTGCGGTCACTGTAAGAGCCTCTCAACTGTGTGGCACCAGTCACTGTAAGAACCTCTCCACTGTGTGGCACCAGTCACTGTAAGAGCCTCTCCATTGTGTGGCACCAGTCACTGTAAGAGCCTCTCCACTGTGTGGCACCAGTCACTGTAAGAGCCTCTCCACTGTGTGGCACCAGTCACTGTAAGAGCCTCTCCACTGTGTGGCACCAGTCACTGTAAGAGCCTCTCCACTGTGTGGCACCAGTCACTGTAAGAGCCTCTCCACTGTGTGGCACCAGTCACTGTAAGAGCCTCTCCATTGTGTGGCACCAATCACTGTAAGAGCCTCTCCACTGTGTGGCACCAGTCACTGTAAGAACCTCTCTATTGTGTGGCACCAGTCACTGTAAGAACATCTCTACTGTGTGGCACCAGTCACTGTAAGAACATCTCTACTGTGTCGCACCAGTCCCTGTAAGAACCTCTCCACTGTGTGGCACCAGTCACTGTAAGAACATTTCCACTGTGGCAGCAGTCACTGTAAGAACCTCTCCACTATGTGACACCAGTCACTGTAAGAACTCTCCACTGTGTGTCACCAGTCACTGTAAGAACCTCTCCACTGCGTGGCACCAGTCACTGTAAGAACATCTCTACTGTGTGGCATCAGTCACTGTAAGAATATTTCCACTGTGGCAGCAGTCACTGTAAGAA
Organism: Cherax destructor; assembly: GCA_009830355.1. Taxonomy (NCBI): domain Eukaryota; kingdom Metazoa; phylum Arthropoda; class Malacostraca; order Decapoda; family Parastacidae; genus Cherax; species Cherax destructor. The sequence goes on from WNWK01008152.1 coordinate 78,226, forward strand.
CCTCTCCACTGTGTGACACCAGTCACTGTAAGAACTCTCCACTGTGTGTCACCAGTCACTGTAAGAACCTCTCCACTGCGTGGCACCAGTCACTATAAGAACCTCTCCACTGTGTGGCATCAGTCACTGTAAGAAGATTTCCACTGTGACACCAGTCACTGTAAGAACCAGTCGCTGTAAGAGCCTCTTCACTGTGTGGCACCAGTCACTGTAAGAACAAGTCACTGTAAGAACCTCTCTACTGTGTGGCACCAGTCACTGTAAGAACATCTCTACTGTGTGGCACCAGTTACTGTAAAACCTCTCTACTGTGTGGCACCAGTCACTGTAAGAACCAGTCACAGTAAGAACATCTTTACTGTGTGGCACCAGTCACTAAGAATCTCTCACTGTGTGGCATCAGTCACTGTAAGAACCTCTCCACTTTGTAGCACCAGTCACTGTAAAAACCTCTCCACTGTGTGGAACCAGTCACTGTAAGAACCTCTCCACTGCGTGGCACCAGTCACTGTAATAACCTCTCCACTGTGTGGCACCAGTCACTGTAAGAACCTCTCCACTGTGTGGCACCAGTCACTGTAAGAACCTCTCCTCTGTGGCACCAGTCACTGTAAGAACATTTCCACTGTGGCACCAGTCACTGTAAGAACCTCTCCACTTTGTGACATCAGTCACTGTAAGAACTCTGCACTGTGTGTCACCAGTCACTGTAAGAACCTCTCACTGCGTGGCACCAGTCACTATAAGAACCTCTCCACTGTGTGGCACCAGTCACTGTAAGAACATTTCCACTGGGGCACCAGTCACTGTAAGAATCTCTCCACTGTGTGACACCAGTCACTGTAAGAACTCTTCACTGTGTGTCACCAGTCCCTGTAAGAACCTCTCCACTGTGTGGCACCAGTCACTGTAAGAACCTCTCCACTGTGTGGCACCACTGTAAGAACCTCTCCACTGTGTGGCACCAGTCACTGTAAGAACCTCTCCACTGTCGCACCAGTCACTGTAAGAACATTTCCACTGTGGCACCAGTCACTGTAAGAACCTCTCCACTTTGTGACATCAGTCACTGTAAGAACTCTGCACTGTGTGTCACCAGTCACTGTAAGAACCTCTCCACTGCGTGGCACCAGTCACTATAAGAACCTCTCCACTGTGTGGCACCAGTCACTGTAAGAACCTCTCCACTGTGGCACCAGTCACTGTAAGAACATTTCTACTGTGGCACCAGTCACTGTAAGAACCTCTCCACTTTGTGACATCAGTCACTGTAAGAACTCTGCACTGTGTGTCACCAGTCACTGTAAGAACCTCTCCACTGCGTGGCACCAGTCACTATAAGAACCTCTCCACTGTGTGGCACCAGTCACTGTAAGAACATTTCCACTGGGGCACCAGTCACTGTAAGAATCTCTCCACTGTGTGACACCAGTCACTGTAAGAACTCTTCACTGTGTGTCACCAGTTACTGTAAGAACCTCTCCACTGTGTGGCACCAGTCACTGTAAGAACCTCTCCACTGTGTGGCACCACTGTAAGAACCTCTCCACTGTGTGGCACCAGTCACTGTAAGAACCTCTCCACTGTGGCACCAGTCACTGTAAGAACATTTCCACTGTGGCACCAGTCACTGTAAGAACCTCTCCACTTTGTGACATCAGTCACTGTAAGAACTCTGCACTGTGTGTCACCAGTCACTGTAAGAACCTCTCCACTGTGTGGCACCAGTCACTATAAGAACCTCTCCACTGTGTGGCACCAGTCACTGTAAGAACATTTCCACTGGGGCACCAGTCACTGTAAGAATCTCTCCACTGTGTGACACCAGTCACTGTAAGAACTTTTCACTGTGTGTCACCAGTCACTGTAAGAACCTCTCCACTGTGTGGCACCAGTCACTGTAAGAACCTCTCCACTGTGTGGCACCACTGTAAGAACCTCTCCACTGTGTGGCACCAGTCACTATAAGAACCTCTCCACTGTGTGGCACCAGTCACTGTAAGAACTTCTCCACTGTGTGGCACCAGTCACTGTAAGAACCTCTCTACTGTTTGGCACCAGTCACTAGATGTCGTGGGTGTTGTTGCACTGGACCTTGCAGATACATTAACTAGGTGTGGCACCTGTGCCTCCTGGCAGAGCTACAGGCACTGGGAGTCTCTGGCATTATCCTACACATTCTTAGTGATTATCTCCTTGATTGTACTGCTGTTTTGTTTCTTAATAGAGCAGAGTGTGGCAACACAGTGCCAGGGTACTATAGAGTGAAGGTCACTTAGTGCCAGAGTGTCACTGAATCACCTTGGTACCAAGGTGCCATATAGTGTAAAGGTCACTTGCTCAGTGCCAGGGTGCTACAGAGTAATGTAAAGGTCAGTCAGTGCCAGGGTGCCACACAAAATAGTTATGACATTTCTGAAATAACTTATGGGGAAGCACTTAGTGCCATCGATCATGTGTTATGAGTGCCTGGTGGACATGGTAATGGGAAACGAAATGTAGGAAGTGAGAAACAGAAAATAAAACTGTAGAAAGGGAACTGAGATGGAACGAGAAGCTTCCTGGGTGAAGAGAACAGGAGGGCAACGATACACAATGAATGATGGAGGTAATAAGAGACAATGTGCCAAGAGGAAGAGGAAAGATTTGTACCAAACATTAAGAAAAGAAACAAGAAATAGAGAAATAGCCTATGATTCAGTCAGAGAGGCGCAGCAGAGCTTAAAGAAATATACAGCAAATTGAACTGCAGAAAATCGGGAGAGCCAATAATGAACACACAAGAATAAGAAGAGAGGCTGAAATGCATTTTGAAGGTGATATATTATCAATGGTAACAAGAGAACCGCAGGTGTTCCAAAGTCACGATAACAACAGAACCGCAGGTGCTCCAAAGTCACGATAACAACAGAACCGCAGGTGCTCCAAAGTCACGATAACATCAGAACCGCAGGTGCTCCAAAGTCACGATAACAACAGAACCGCAGGTGCTCCAAAGTCACGATAGAGACAACTGTGAAGGAGTAACTGATAAAGCTTAAGAAGAAGGATGATTGACGCTGGTGGAGAATAACAAAGAGGTATGCGAAGAGCTTAGCAAAAGATAAAAATAGATCTTTAGAGAAGAAAGTGGCGAGTTACCAGAACGTACTGTTGTCAGACCCCATTAACAGCTGCTAGAGAGCGCCAGAACAACTGAAGACGATGTGAGGAGACTACTAAGAGAGAACTTGATGCAACACATACAATGGGACCAGATAACGTATATCCAAGAGCGCCCAGAGATGGCGCAGAACTACCGTCTGATCCGTATTCCACCAATCTCGCTGTTCAAGATAAGTGCCTTTGTCATTCTCTGCTGACGATGTAACACTAATGAGAAGGAAAAACGAAGGAAGTGTTATTAGCTGCAGAGACCTCAACTGCAATGCCACTTGTTTGATGGAGTCAAACAAGTGGCTTTTCGAGTTCAACCCAAATAAATGTAAGGCCACGCGAATGCAGGAGACGGCAGGCCGGAAACAGAGCACAACATGGGCGGAGGAAGGCTGCAAATATCAAAGTATGAAAAGGGCCTGAGGGTGAATATAACACCAAACATATCAGCAGAACTGCGCGTAAACTGTATATTGTCAGCGGCACATGGAAGACTGACATACCTGGGAAAAAAGCATTCAAGATCTTGGATAAAGAATTCTTCAGAATCTTATATACGACATATGTTAGGTCAGTCACTAAGTATGCGGCCCCAGCATGACCCCCACACCTGGTCAAGCACGTGAAGAAACTCGATAAGGTACAAAGATTTTTAACCAGACTTGTACCAGATGCAAGACAAAATGCACCTTTATGAAAAGTCGAAGGAAATGAACCTGACGACTTTAGAGGAGAGAAAGACAAGAGAAAATACTTCCCCCTCTCTTTATGTACGAGCAATATCCTAAGAGGAATTAATAGTGCAGATAGAGAGAGTAAGTGTTGAAATTAAGAGAACCAGGATCAAGGGGACAAAGGCAGAAACTGAAGACACAGATGAGCCATAAGGGATGTTGGGAAGTATTTCTTCAGCTTCAGAGTGGCTGAAAAGTGGATTGACTTGCATAAGGCAGTGGTGGAGCTCTATAAGCACTGGCTACCTCACTCTTTCCTGTCAGTGTGACTTTGTAAATGATCCAAGTTTAACCGAAACGTCGTGGTAAGTTTCTCTCTCCTATGTTATTTGTGTATTGTTCCAGTCACGGTATTGTTCTTTTTTTGTTCTCAATACACAGTTTCAACAATAGATATGATAAGGCCTATGAAGCTGGAGGTTATTCATGGAGATCAGAGTAGTCTAGGGATAAGGCCAGGAGCTAAGTCTCGACTCCGGCAAACATAACTCCGTGAAAACACACACACTTACACACACACACGAGCGCGCGCGCGCACACACACACCCACACCTTTTCAACCAGTAACTGCGTCTTGGTACATGTCTTGAACTTGTGATATTGAGAGAACCATGAACGGAACATTAGCAGTGTGTGTGTGTGTGTGTGTGTGTGTGTGTGTGTGTGTGTGTGTGTGTGAAGGTCACTTCCTGGGTTCACACCTGGTAATATTACCTGGTGTTATCTTGAGCGAGTACTTTTTATGTTTACCTAACAACAACAACAACAAAGGTAAACGGGTAGAAACACACAGGCATACGTACATGACACGGACACGTACAGTGACCGACCAGGACGTACATACAGACATAGACGAGGTGAGAGGGACACGTATAGTGACAGACAAACATACGTATACATATAAACGAGTTGACAGGAAGGAAGTAACAGATGTACACACAGCGAACTTGACGTGAACACAGTGAACAACAGAAACAAGCTGACACTAATGAACAAACGACACAGAGACATGTACACACAGACATGTACACACAGACATGTACACACAGACATGTACACACAGACATGTACACACAGACATGCAAGGCAATAGGTACACAGACACATACAGATCACTATCATTAACAGAAGATGCCTAAGAAAGTAAGACTTTTTTATCTGAAGACAATTCCAGGGGAGGGAGGGAGGGATGGAGGGAGGAAGGGCGGGAGGGAGTTAGGGAATGCGGGATGGAGGGAGGGAGGGTCATCGTCCCCACGGCCCTGTCCCAGACCACGCCTCCTGGCTGATGATGTGATCATTCAGGCTGTTGGTTCTGGGCTCCCCCGCCGTCCAATATATGCACCACAGCCTGGCTGATCAGGAACCAACCTGAGGAACTTATCAAGGTCCCACTTGAAGAGGTAATTCCCCTGCCGGTAATTCCCCTTAAGTATGAAGCGAGGTGTCTTTAAGTCTCCATGTTTTTACAGTTATTTTTTAGCGAACTAATGACACAGTTGCTTGTAGTTGGAGATGTTTGCAGTCTCGTGCGCCTCTTGCTCTCGTGACGAGTTATTCACTGTGGAAATTCCGTATTAATCTCTGCAGAATTTTCCAGGTGTAGATTATGACATATCTTCATCGCATACATTACAAGGCGTTTAGTAATTTAGTTGCCTGACTGAATGTTTACTGTCAGTGAAGTTCTTTGTACATTCTTCAGATTTGCAATTTTGCTCACCTCAGAATGGAGTGTTGATGTGCAGCAATATTGCAGCTTTTAGAGAGCAAGCGGTTTAAAGAGTAACATCACTGGCTTTCTATTTCTTGTTTTAAGAAGTTCTGTTTTTCCGTTTACCAACTTCCTTGTGTTTATGATAACATCACTCCTGAGATCTCCTGACGTGAGAACTCCTGACGTGAGATCTCCTGACGAGAGATCTCCTGACGTGAGATCTCCTGACGAGAGATCTCCTGACGTGAGATCTTCTGACGTGAGATCTTCTGACGTGAGATCTCCTGACGTGAGATCTTCTGACGTGAGATCTTCTGACGTGAGATCTGACGTGAGATCTTCTGACGTGAGATCTTCTGACGTGAGATCTTCTGACGTGAGACCTTCTGATGTGAGATCTTCTGACGTGAGATCTTCTGACGTGAGATCTCCTGACGTGAGATCTTCTGACGTGAGATCTTCTGACGTGAGATGTCCTGACGTGAGATCTTCTGACGTGAGATCTTCTGACGTGAGATCTTCTGACGTGAGATCTTCTGACGTGATATCTTCTGACGTGAGACCTTCTGATGTGAGATCTTCTGACGTGAGATCTTCTGACGTGAGATCTTCTGACGTGAGATCTCCTGACGTGAGATCTCCTGACGTGAGATCTCCTGATGTTATCATCTTTCAGTCCCTCACATTCTTCTTCTTCATTGAGTGTTAAGCAATATTGCTTTTTAAAATGATTTCAAAGACTTTGATAATGTGGGTGTCTAGTGCGTCCTGCTTTCCTTGTCCTGTCCAGTACTTTGGTGCAACAGCAGCTCCCTTTCTGACGACTTTAAAAACACAGGAGAAGTGTTCGTCTTTAAGACAGTAACAGTGTTGCTTTCTGTCGTGTCAGAGATCACTGCTGTCTTATTAATCGGTCCTCTGATAGAACTGTCTACTCTTCTAGCTTTCAAAAACGTCATTTTGTCGATTCAGTCATTACACATAGTTTTTCCTAACATGAATTTGAGTTTGTAGATGCCTGCCTTTCTCAGTATACTGTCAAATAATCTAATTTTCAGAACATTCCTGAACTAGCCTGACCTTAGCTTCCTTCTCTCTTTTTTTTACCTTTTTCTTGCTTTCCTTTCTTTCAAAGATTGGGCCTGTAGGCCTACTGCAGTTCTCTGCCTCCTTTGGGACAGTTGTTAAGAGTATTGAGATACTTCAGTCTCTGCCAGCTTAAAATGTAATTTACTCTCAGTACTCTGTCACTAGCCTGGGGCAGTAGATCTCCAGCAGTACTCTGTCACTAGCCTGGGGCAGTAGATCTCCAGCAGTACTGTCACTAGCCTGGGGCAGTAGATCTCCAGCAGTACTCTGTCACTAGCCTGGGGCAGTAGATCTCCAGCAGTATTCTCTTCTACTACTATTACAAGTTCTTTCGTTACTACACTTTATGCCATTACTTCTATTACTACTAACACCACTACTACTGCTACTACCTCATAAATACTGCTGCTATCTTTTCTACTACTGCTACAACTGCCGCTAAGTCTACGACTATCAGTACTACCACTGCTACTTATACTTCTGCTACAGCTACCTCCGTTACTACTACTACTACTAGTACAACTACTATTTCTACTACTACTAAGCAACTAACCCTTCTAAGACAACTTTCTCCCCTCGGCCCCTACCATACTGTCTTTTGGTCTTCTCTACTTTCATCATACAGTCTTGGCTTGACCATCATAAAGTGCCTCTCCTAAGTGGCATGTCAGTATTATCGGTCTACAGCTTTTTGTAATTGCCTTGACGTGACCTTTGTGGAGTTGTGACATGCGCCACACACAACCATACATGCTGCACACCATTAATCAGCTTAAAGCATAGTACCTTATCGCTAATGTGAGTATAGGGGCTCACTTTTATATACAGAAGGAACTGCCATTTGTACAAGTCCACCAGAGTGAGAGTGAGATCCAGATAACTTACCTTGTAACTGAAGACAGCCATTGAGATCAGTTCCTCACCTCTTAACACAAACAACAGTTTTATGCTCTTTATGAATGTATAAGCCCAGGAAGAGTACTCATTCTCGCTCCCTCTCTTTCATATTCTACTCATATTATGGTATCTAAGAACATAAGAAAATAAGAAAGGAGGAACACTGCAGCAGGCCTGTTGGCCCATACTAGGCAGGTCCTTCACAATCCGTCCCACTAACAGAATATTTGCTCAACCCAATTTTTAATGCTACCCAAGAAATAAACATATTGTAAATACTGTTAATAACATTGGTGGTGGGAATATATGGGATCTCATAAAGCAAATATCTGGTATATAGATGTTATCAGAAAGTTCCTGGACTGCTGTATAGGATTACCTAATCACCTAGTTGAAGTTGTCTCCCTCTAACTGGGAGGCTCTACACTGATTCCAGCGCCTCTGCCACTTCTTAAAACATTTCTGGAACTCTTCTTTACTAAGGACGTCAAGTACTGTCTGCGATTCTGCTTGAATCTCCACCTCGTTAAAACTCCTTCTTTTGAGTTCTATTTTTATTTTTGAGAAGAGACGTCACAGGAGGCAAGATATGGGGAGTAGGGAGGGTAGGGGACGATGCTTTTGGCCATAAAACGATGGTCTTCTTGGTTTCGAGTCAGCAGGCAGAGCACAAATTTCGCAGCCATTCACCTTATGACTCACCAGAAATTCCCACAGCACTTGCAGTGTCCTGGACACTGACGACGATCTTCATGAATAACCGTCTTTACTTTTTCTATATTGACGTCTGTTTCTGACATTGATGGACGACCAGAACGTTCATTATCCTCAACTGACGTTCGTCCTGCTTTGAATTGTTTTACCAAATGCTGCGGAGCATTTTGTGAGTTTCACAGCGCTCATACGGAGCTTGAAACTGAATTTCACATATGTGAACACACACAGGGGCTCTTGGTCCCAACAGGGGCCAGGAGCTGTGACTCGATCCTGCAACTACACTCACACACATGCTGTTCTTTCTTTTAAAGACTCCATTCTGCTACACAAAAAATCTCAACAATGCACTGACAAAACAACAAAAAATACCCATCTAACCTCAGTGGAACGACAGATCGCACTGACACTGCCCACACTTCTTCACAAAGGAGTGTACTCACAGCGGGATCGTGGAAAGCTAGTGACACTAGCAGTGACAGGTGATCTGTTCTTAGCTCAGAGGTGATCTGTTCTTAGCTCAGAGGTGATCTGTTCTTAGCTCAGAGGTGATCTGTTCTTAGCTCAGAGGTGATCTGTTCTTAGCTCAGAGGTGATCTGTTCTTAGCTC